>VYZQ01051163.1:80276-93827 GCA_013400655.1 Mystacornis crossleyi
TCAGTGTGTGTTCCAGTTTTATTGGTGTAAATATTAAAGAAAAGTAAATATTTTCTTTAGATAAACATACAAGCCAAAACACTGGGCACACCTAAAACTCTCAGATATTAATGATTTCATATTTGCAGTAGCCTGGGAGGAAATCTCAAGATGAAAAACACGATTTAAAATAATAAACAAAATTTAAAAAGAGAACTGGACTGAATGCAATCAAGATAAAAATNACTGAATGCAATCAAGATAAAAATAAACATATGAGTTATAATATGGTAGAAGTGGCTTCTCAACAATCAGTTCTACTTTATCCATTCCACCATTCCTACTTGCATCTTCTTACTGACGCATATCTGTTGAGTACCAATGGCTGAAGAAAGAAATAAATTTCAAAAAAATTTTTGTTGTCTCCATGAAATCAGCAGGAATGACTGATGGTGCCCATGAACTGGTTCTGTTTAGGCTGAAAGTATCGCTTTAATGTGGTAATCTCAGAGTATATGAACGGCACATTGACTCATAATGTGTTACTCAAATATTGCAACTTGTTGTTATACTTTATATCTGTGAAAAACTTCCTTCCTAAAGCTCAGCAGGGCACAGGATGCTTCACATTCACCTCAGAAGCAGCCCACAGACTTTCTGGTGAGCTCATTTTAGTCAGATTTTCCTCTGACTCACTGAAGTGTTTTCACCAAAAGGCGGATGAAATTAATAGTGGTAGAAATTTCCTTTAATCAAATTGGTTTGACCTTTATGCTCCACAGGAAACCTTGGCTTAAGGAAAACAGATGCTCTTCACAGAATTAAGGTATTTTTGCTTTCCTCCCACATAAAATGAACAAATTACCCACTTCATTTCTCAGTCTAGACTGCTTTTACTTTGGGGGACAAGGGATGAGGAAACATAAAATGTCTGTGAATGTGAGGGAAAGTACACAGTGATTCACTATAACAATTTGCAGAACAACACAAAAATAGTGGTTGAATCACAGCTGACCTTTCCAAAAAGGTAGATTCTCGTCTACACTTTAAAGGGTGCACAGTACTAAAACTAGAATGACACAGGCTCCATTATGTTACCCAAGTCTTGTATCAGACATAAAGTAGCAGAAGGTCTTTTATTCTGTAGGGTGCCCAGCTAAATTGATCTATTCTCGTTTTTCTTTTTTTCCCCACAAACTCCTTTATTCCTCTGGAGAGATAACTTTACTCGGGTGGTTTGGGGTAGCTGCTTTAGCCCGGCTCCTATTTCAGCAGAACTCCATTATATCAAATCTGAGTAAATGGAGCTGACACGGGATTTTTTGTCTATTTTTTTCCAATGAGTCATGTTTGGTTTTGCAGTACGAGCCTGGCTTTCAGTAGGGTTCCTGCCTGATGGGATTTGAAGTTACATTTCCATGAGTTCTTACTTCCTGAGACACAGACAGATTTGCAGACTGGTTTTGAAGAATGTGAAGCCAGCTCCTCCACACCTCAGCAAAGTGTCCCATATACTGATTTATCTGCCAAAAAGATGAGAACGATCTCCCACCCCTCCTGTGAGAGACTGAAATGGCTACAAAATTACCTCATACTTGTTTTCCTGTGTAACCAAATTGTTCTACAATAAACCCATGTGTATCTTTACAAACACAGATTGTTCAGTGTCGCTTCACTCTAATCCACCCTGAGGGATTTATTAACAAGAACCTGGGTTACCTTCACCTTCTGTGGCAGGTCCATGGCATTTAGGATGGTGAACAAGACACTCTGAGCAGGAGAAGCAGCTCTACCCCACAAAAAAATAAATGGGGAATGAGTGATTCCATGCATCACCAGGAAGAGCTGCACAGAGACATTCACTTGTCTCCAAAAGCCACGTGGCTGGATGGCCCACCACTGCAAGAGGTCCAGCTGAGGCAGATAGAATATCCAAAACTGGAGTCATTGGCTCTGATAGACCCAAGGTGTGATGTGCAGGTTCTTAAGAGTTTAATGCCAAGGTAGGGAAAGAAAGAAATTCCTCAGTCAAGAATCAGACAACTCTCTCTACGCTTGTATGTGAATTTATAGAAACTTGAGTNTTTTGTGAATTCTATTTTCATTAGTTCCTGCACTAGAGACATTCAGAAATGGGTCAGTGCTTCCAAGCATGTAATATCATTTGCACATGGACATGACCTTTTTTTATCAAACCTGCCTTTGAGTGTTGAGACACATATGCACACCCGAGTTATTTATATATTTATTTACTTAGCTCGTTATTAATATTTAAAAACTTCAGGGTTTTTTTTCTTTTTTCTNGATGTAGGGTTACCAGAGATGTTCCTGTCCTTCCTGAAACTGATCTCCCTGTAGCACATGAGGCAAATGAAGCCTTTGCTTTATCCACTCAGTCACTGGCTCTTCATTAACTGCTTTGCACTGGAAGCCGTGTGTGAAGCTTGCTGTTAGTAAGACTCAGAGAACATTTTGAACACTCAAAAAAANTGGCTGAAAACCTAGGGAATGATAGTTCCACTACAGTATGTCTTGATAGAGGTCTTGAAATATAATACATAAACATCAACTCCAGTACTTTGGGGTGGAGTGTCCTTGAGATCCAGCCATCAGAGTTAAGACACACTTGCAAAATTTTGTTGATGTAATTTTTTGGCAATGCTTAAACAGGAGTATTTTTGCACTAAGAACCTGTAAGTGTTACTTAAACAAGGATTTTCTGTTTTGAAGTTGCATCTTACCCCACTTTACTCTGTATAAAAGTAGGTCTTGAAGCTCAGCTGTTCTTTTAGGCTGATAGAACAGAAGCTGTCCTGATATAGGTGCTTCAGACTGCTGGGATGAGTTTCGTTTTGGAAGCTGCCTGTATAGACTCCAGGACAGCATCTTTAGCAGTAGAGCAGGCTGTCAGCAAGCCATGATGTTGTAATTACAGATTGCCAGATGAGGTAAACCTTATTCTTCCCTAATCTGTGCTAATTTCCAGCAGAGAGAGAGGTAGATAAGATTTTCTCCTTTGTGCTCTGCTAAGATTGACCTCTCTTTTGATGAGAGACCATTACTGTCTCTGCTGGGCACAACAGGTTGCAGACAGGCAGCTGACACTCAGAGAAATGCTGCTGTTCATGTTCTAGCTGGATGGTGGCTACTAATTGGTTGCAAATGCAAATTACACCGTGACGGCCTGCAGCTGTGGATTTGCAATGCTGCATACTTGATATGCGCATTCAATCACACTCACTCAGACTCCTGTAAATGTTCACAAAAATCCAGGCACGAGCTTCCAGGAACGAATGTGGGTGGCCTGAGTGCTCGCATCACTGTCCCACAATGTATTTGGGATTAAAAAATGTTCCTAAAATCAACTTCCAGAAGATAATTCATCTCACCTGTGTTACAAACCTGTTTTAGGATAGCTTGTGCATGCACCAGCTGCTCAGATTTTTGTCTCTGTTCTTCATTAATAGTGGATCTCTCCTTGGTGTTAAAAGACAGAAGTATAGACTCTATTTAACAAGTGATCAGATCCTGCAGTCCTTTGCATTTATTAAATATAGTTATGCCACATGATACAAATTATAACTTGGTCTTCTTTTTCTATGCTAACATAAATCGCAATTTCCCCACTGGGTGTAATCATAGGCCTCATGCATGAGGATTTAGATTCACCAAGAGAGCAAAGGCTAATAAAACACCACTTTGAAGATGGAATATCTCATGTCTTTTATCTAATTTTTTTCCTTGTTCTCCCTCAGACTTCAGTGTTAGATTTTAGTGGACCGTTAGTTATTTTTATTGCACCAACAAATGAAGAGTGAGGTAGGGACGCAAACTGGCTTTGACTGAGGTGTAGGATCCCTGCAAAGGTGGAGACTGCTTAGGTAGTGGCTAAACCAGAGAAGGACATTGTGTATTGCTGTCCATGAAACCCAGGGTATAGACAAGAGATCCCACCTGCTCTGCTTAGGCAATAAAATGGATTTCACTCCAGTTTCCAACTCAAAGCCTGAGAAAGCCTCTCAAGACTCGGTGTGTGCATTCTCTTTTTTTCCTTACTGATTGAAATGTGAAGAGGGAAGAGGTTACAATCACTTTTGCTCATCACGATACTTTTTTCCTTTCAAGTCTGTGGTCTTAAGGGCTTGCTAGGCCATTCTCAAAAGGCTGAGGAACCATCAGTTCAAAGAATCTCTTTTTATTCTTTTTAACATTAATTGCCCAAATGTTACCTGTCACTGGTCTGCTTCAGCTTAAGCACTGCAGGTCAAAGTACAAAGCATTAAGAACTGGATGTTAAAGTCTGCAACCTCCCACTCTGCAGAGAAGCTGAATTTGCCAGTAGTAGGAATCTCTCTGATTCAAGCTTTATTGCTACAGCATAGAAGTCACCATGCACACTCCAGATGACAATTTCCATCTAAATCACAGCTTCGTGGCACAGTGGAATAGCGTGATCTGGCAAGTAACTTCAGTTTTTATGGATGGTACCTTCCAAATGCCTTGGAAACCCTCACTCCGTGCACGTGTTGCGTTCAGGACTGCATTTCTTACTGCATCCATTAAGATCATGCCCATGAAGGCAGATTTCAGAGAGCTGGTATCCCTTCATATTCTCTCAGGAAGGGCTTGAGTTTGGGAAAGAGCCAGAGTTCCCAGGAGAACTTTCTGGGAAAGCAGCCACTTTGCAGGAGGTTCTGACATTATTCAGCAGGAGAAAGCCTGGTTAGTGGAGATACACCATCACTTGTGATTCAGGCCGATTTCTTTCTGTGAGTCAATGCTTGTGTGTGGTTACAGAGTTTGTAAGCACGTGAGGCTGCTCATTCCCATCACTTGCAGTCAGACTTGATTCCCCAGGCATTGCATGGGCCTGGCCCTCAGTGTCTCAGCCCCACTGATGGATTTTACCCTCAGGACAGCCCTGTCGAGTAAGACCAGATGAGACTTCTTATATTTAAATGACTTTCACAGGGTCGTGAAGCCAACAGATGAGGGTATGAGGAGGCAGAACTAGACACCCATCATCTTCTGTGTGACAAAGAAATCCACAGCAAATCCAGATCCTCACTTGTCTCTTTGTCAGGGACTTCAGGTGTCTCTCAGCCCCTGTATATCTGTGCAACCTACAGTTTCTTCTCCCTTAAAATACAGTTTCAGTTGCATCCTTCCCTCTGCCAGGGCTGAGTTTGGGTCCCTGTGGCCTCCGTGGGTCCCTGTGGCCTCCGTGGGTCCCTTAAGAAGTTTCTCCAGCCCTTGGAAGTCAGAGTGGCAGCTGCACTGAAACATGTGCAGCTCAGACCATGCAGCAAATCCAGCAGTCTGGTTAAGAAGGCCTGGCCTCAGGACTCAGCAGCCTTTTGGCAACAAGCTGGGAGGGAAAAGATGGTCACCCAGTTAATTATCGCTCAGATATGCTCTGGTATAGCCAGATCAGGTCCAGGAAGACAAACCTTTTGACACCACTTCCTCAGTTAAAGCTTTTAAAATCCACTTGCCATGTTTCCTCTCCCTTCTGCTTTTTCCCCTTTCCTCTGACTTTCTGTTTATTTTCCACTACCAGTAGTAAGTGCAACTTGTGCAAACAGTTGAGGAGCTTGTGCCCTCTCACTCTTCTCCCTGTGATTCTTTATTATTAATAACTGGGATATTTTTAGCTTTTGCTCATCAGGCAGCTTGTACCAAATCAGCAGCCTGCCTTTCAGTGCTGCCAATCAAGCCTTTCGTTCTGCTTATGGGAGCAGAATGCCTTGTCCAGTTAGGGTTCCTCAGCAGTCCTACTGCTGTTATCTTTTCTAGAGCTCACATTTGGACTTGAATATATTCATATGTGTGTGTATGGAGCAGGAAAATAGGTGTGAGAGCAGCTCATATTTTCCAAGCTCCTCTCTTTTGGAGGCAGAGCAAAGGCTGCAGCACCAGGAGATAAACACGCTCCATATGGCACCTGCCATTTGATGAAGTGCTCCTCCTGGGGAGAGGAGGCTTGGGGAGACCTGTGGTGCTGTGGCAATATTCACTGTGCTTTACAGTGGGCTTGTTTTCATTTCCAGCCTGAAAATCTATGCAGTGCAGAGGGGGAGGAGGGTGGCTGCTAAAATGACATAAATAGTGGCACCAAACCAGATGGGAAAAAGCAGATAGAGAAAGGAAAACAAACATGTTAACCTTATAAAGGAGTTAGGGGGCACAGTTTTTTTTTAGCAGGGCCTGTTGCAATAGGGCAAGGGGCAATGGCTTTAAGCTGACAGAGGATTGATTTAGATTAGATATTAGAAAGCAGTTTTTGACAATCAGGGTGGTGGAACACTGGCCGGGTTGCCCAGAGAGGTGATGCATTCCCTGTCCCTGGAAACATTTAAGGCTGGGTTGAACAGGACTCTGAGCAACTTGGCCTGGTTACAGAGGTCCCTGCTCGTTGCTGGGGGTTGGACTAGATGACCTTGAAATGTCCCTTCCAAAACAAACCATTCACTTTTTTACTGTCTTTTTTTTTTTTTTTTTGATGGACTGTGAGGGATATTGTTAATTATTGAAGAGATGCCTCTGCCAGAAAGTGCAGATGAGACCATGTCCAGAAGTCAATAATACGGATTTTATTTAACAGCAGATATGAGACAGAGAGATAGAAAGAAATAGAAAGTGAGGGAGGGGGGAAAGAGAGTGAGAGAGACAGATTAAGCAGAAGATCATTACCACCTGTGGATCCAGTGGTGTCCTGTTGGTCCTTTTTCACCCTGGGCTTCTTGGTTTGGGGGGTACTGAGGTAGTTCAAAACTTTTCACTGTTTATACATTTCAGGAAATAAAGGAATTGATGCTTGTTAGCTACAAAGTTCTCTTATTCTATTGGCTAAATGATTCCCTCACTTCCAGTGTTATTTTGCCCCTTGCTCAGTCTTTCTCTCTTTTTTGAGTTGCCGTGTTTCTTATCTTGAGCTGGTGGGTTAGGGTCTCTCCCTGGCAGAATTACCTTTTACCCAATCCAAACTGATTTCAGCTAAGTTGCTTTCCTCATGGCCCATAAATTCTGCATTCTTTGTGTCCCCTACAGAGGTATATGAATCTCCTCCAGCTTTGTTAACTTCCCCCGTTGTCTGAGATAACACTTGGACAGTGGTACCACCTTTATCTTGTCTCAAAGTCTGTCATGGTGGCTTAATTTAAAGTTCAAAGTCCAGGCATCCATGGAGGCATATTCGGGGTGGGGTGGGTTTTACAGTGTATGTATTTATATTTTGTATGTGTTTGTAGTGTTGATGCTTTAATAGGTGAGCTAATTATTGATACAATCAGGAAAATAGCCATAATTTATCCAAGATACCACGAACATAAGTAAATAGAAAATGCTTTGAGCACTCCTGAATCATACAGGAGAATCAGCTGTGGCAGAAAACCAACAAAGAGAGTGGGATTAGCTAAGTGTTAAGCAAATATCACATATCTCCATGTGCCTGACCACCAGTTTGCCCAGGGCCCACAGGAATCCCTGCAATGCAAAGCAGGCTGCTGAGATCAAACACTGGCAGTGGCGACGACCTCTGTGGATTTACTCTGTGAATTAATCTGGTCTCAACTGCACTTGCAGGTTCTCAAGACTGAGTGCTGGGAAAACTTGTGGTGTCACTTAATGTATCGCTTTTCTTTCCACTTTTTCCAGCATCCATTTCTGCCTCACGTGTTTTTCCCTGCTCTGCACCGTGTGTCTCAGAGCTGAGGGCTTGGGCCATTATTCCATGGCCCAGCACACCTCCAAGCACAGAGAATGTGCTGTCACGGGTTGCTGTGCATCACTGGGCTGCAGCAATTTGCCATGTGCCATGAGAAATAATGTTACTTCTGTTAACCCTCTGTCCCTGTGAGCAAAGCAAAATCAATTTTCTGTACGTTTGCCTTGGGCTGAGGTTGTGCACAAGGACCAGGATGGTGTTTTGGGTGAACTGTGCCAGTTTGTTAAGCCATGCTAGTTCTGTCGCTGTATATTATTGTTATGATCACTGCTTTACTTTAAAATTTAGTGTGACATTTAATATCATTTGATATTTATTTTTAAAATTTAAGATCAGTTATCTAATCCACCATCTGACATAAAAAAAAGGTAAGGATCAAGTTCCTTTAATCCATACATCCCCCATATGGGACTGCTGGCACCACAACCAGTCCCTTTTGACAGCAGTGTCTTCAGAGTCCCAGTGAGGACTTGTCTCCCTCTTTGGTCACCATCCTCTTTTTCCTTTTCTATTCTTTCTAAAATATGACAGAGAAGATACTTTCCTTCTCCTCAAGTCTTTCTTCTCANAAGGTAAGGATCAAGTTCCTTTAATCCATACATCCCCCATATGGGACTGCTGGCACCACAACCAGTCCCTTTTGACAGCAGTGTCTTCAGAGTCCCAGTGAGGACTTGTCTCCCTCTTTGGTCACCATCCTCTTTTTCCTTTTCTATTCTTTCTAAAATATGACAGAGAAGATACTTTCCTTCTCCTCAAGTCTTTCTTCTCACTTCCTTCTCTTGCAACTTCCCCTTCTGATCTCTAATTTATCCTTTCTCTCCTTATCTCAACACCACAGAATCACAGTTCTGCTCAATTAGCAACATCTCCAGCAAGTGGTGTAAAAATTGTAAATATTGAGGAGACAAAGGTGAAATGTCCTTAAAGTCCTAATGGAAAGGGCAGCCTGCAAGGAAAAAGCACAGTCTCACAGCCTGCTTTTCCTGTGTGTTGCTCAAGCTAGGAAAACATCGCTAAATTTTATTTGATGCTTTGTTTAGAATTTTCCTTTTCGTATCATTGAAGTAAAAAACAAGAATCATGAAAACTTGTTTCTTGGCAGCTATTTGCAGTATTTTCATCTTGATAATGGTCAAACACACATGGCGTTGGACTCACATTACTTGCAGTTTACTTAAAAAAAAATTTTTTTTTTTGCAGATGTGCCTGAAAGCATAAAACTTCCTCCTGCACTAGTGAGCTTAAGGTATTTTCAATTCAAAATCTGTCCCACCCATCACTCTCCACACGTCAGCCTGCCAATCCAGATCCCTTTGCAGCACTCTCAGTCTCTTGTTAAAATGCTCTGTCATTTCTTATGCAGGCTGGCAGCTACAAGAGCTTGGTGTGCCTGATGCCAGTGTTCATGTGAACCAAACCTTGCATTTGCAATTTATCTTATTTGTAGATCTAAAGTGATCATAGGCAAAGACCAGAAGACACTGAATATTATTCTGATTAGTTTTGGGTCACAAACATTATGCCTACCTTCCTTCTGCTCCCCAGAAGGAGTCAGGAACTTGCACTTTATGACCCATCTTGTGATTCAAGGCATAATAATTTGTTTTTAAGGAGAAGATAAGAAAATCTGTGGGAGGTGATGGTCTCCTGAGGAGTGGTGAGGGCTACTTGAAATGTCAATACATCCAAATTTGATTTAATTTGAGATCAATCTCAAAAACAAGGATGGCAATGTTTATGTAAGTGGAACTACTGCGCAGTGTAACTGAATTGCCACCAGTTTTGCCATATGAGCCTCAGGAACAGTGGGTTAAATCCATGTAAGTCATGGAAGGTCTGAATAGGTTCGTTCACTGAGAAATGTCTCAGGATCACAGCATCAGGTGCACTGGATTTTGGCTTTATCACAACTGGGCAGAAGAGAAACATTTACTTTTTAGGGCACCAAGGTGTTGTACTGTGGGCAGGGTGATCCCGGGGTGAAATAGGACAATAAAATCATGTTTTAAAGGCAAAAGTCTGAACCAGAAGGACTACCAATGCACAAGTGCTTGCCCATTTTTGGTGAGATTCTGAGGGGCTGTAAATTGGGCCAGATCCAGGTGTGGTGTGTTTATGGAACTGATTTTCTCCAGTTGAAGGTCAGACAGGTCTGCTCTGCTTCCACTGAAGTCTAGATCCCTTGCACCAACCCAGTCAGTGAGTGATTTTTAGATTGCATGGATTCAGTCTTCAAGAAAGAGGGGATGTTAGTTCCAAATCCCTCAGGCATTCCCTGAAATCTCCCTGAATCCCTAAGAGACTGTAAAACTCAGATTTCACCAGCCTGTGGCATCTTGGATGAAAGTCTTATGTACAACCAGGAAGAGACAGGGGATGATGCATCTTACACATGGTAATATGTTGCAGTCCCCCTGAGGCTTGAACAGAACATGGACCATCTGGATTTTTGTAATGTGAAGTTCAAATAAAATGTTTTGATGTTAAGCACATGCAATTTTTGAGGATATAATTTTTTTTCTCTCCAGCTTTCCATTTCTCTCTATTCTGTTAAAAACAAGAATAAGAGAGAGAGAGGAAGTTAAAAATATTTCACATGAATGTCCATATGGCTTCTATCATCACACTAATATGCATTTAGGAATTATTCATTTTTTAATAAAGATAAGCAATTGAAATATGAATCTTTCCCTAATAAGCTAGGAAAAAAAACTTTGGAAAAAGGGGTGACTTTGTAGACCTGTGTATTGAAGACTGATGTGAAGAAGGAGACTTCTGTCATCGGACAAGCCTCTACAGGTGAGATTGTCAATATTTATTCCTCCTGGGTCAAAACTTTTAGCTGACAGCTCCGGGACCATTGGCAAGTAGTTAGAAAAGTCAGTCTCCTCTCAGTCATCTTGAAATTACCACATATTGACCTTCATGTCTAGCAAAATGAGTATACTGATCTGCAAACCAGAGAAAAGATGGTGAAAAAAAATGTAAAAAGAAAAAAAGAAAAAAAGAAAAAACAATACTCAAAGCATTTCTCCCTTATTGTCTGGGCACATCCCAGTGGAAGGTGGGAAAAGACTTTTGTGAGGAGCATGTGGCACCTTCAACAAAGTTCCTTTGTTGCCAGGCGTGACAGCTGTCCGTGCTGGAAGCAGTTGTTGGGATAAACACTTGGGACAAAAACTTCTTGATATAAGGAAAGAGAAATGGGCAAAATGGTCTGACTGGTTCACAATTATTTTATTTTGTGCAAGGATCTTTTTCATTTTGTTGGCCTGTTGTTCATGATCGGGAATCTGCAATATTGTGGATGCCAACAGGGCAACACGCCCCTTTCGCATCCCATCCCTGGAAGTGTCCAAGGCCAGGCTGGACTGGGCTTGGAGCAGCCTGGGATGGTGGAAGGTGTCCCTGCCCATGGCAGGGGATCGGAAGGGGCTGACCTTCCAGGTCCCTTCCAAACCAAACCGTTTGGTGATTCTGGGTTTCTCCTGAGGGCCTCCTCTGGTGGCTGTGTGTGCAAAGCCATCTGAACAGGGATTGCTTGCTTGGTGTCACTGCGTGACAGATCCCACTGTTGTGCTGAACAAAGTTCTGGCTCTGTGAGTAAAAGCACATGCAAAAGACAAAGTGAGGTGCTCTAGTTTAATTAATCCAGGCCAGGTTTACAGCCCCAGTCCTGTGGCTGTGCACAGTTCACTGCATAGATCAAGCAGACACTTAGGATGCACTGTAGGAGTGTGCTGAGCTTTGGATGTACTATGTAATTTTACTGCATGCAAGCTAGAATGGATTTAAGAGTCAAGTCTCCGTCTCTCTTAAATTGGCAGGATGTTATAAATCGTTTCACAGTTTAGCACTTTGAAGCTGCCTTCTTTATATTAATGAGAAAGGATGGCCACGTCCATGCAGAACCTGTCCTTATTCAGTTCACTGCTGTTAACTGGGGCAAACCTCATTCTTACCCAGTGTGGGCATGGATTTCATTCTTTTGTAAAGCAGGCTGGAGAAATAGATGAGAGGCCTGTTTTGAAACTAGCTCAAGCTCATACACTGTCTGATTTTTCCCTGGTCCGAAACACCTCTAAACAAAGTCTACTTGGCATTCCATGTTTGTTGGGAAATACCCCCACATCTTTTCCTTGTGGATTTCAGGTCACATCTGCCAGCTCTGAAATTTTCAGTGGTTTGAGGTGTGCCAACAAAACATTTAAAAATAAATGAATCAATGTGTATGTTGGTTGTTTTCCCTGGAGTGCAGAGCACCAGCTTCATCTCTGAGAGATGCAATACAATTCCCTTATAATTAAATGTAAGTTACCCTGCTCACAACACAACTTCCGAAATGTGCTTGGAAATGGCTTCTGTGGGAAGTCTTTAAAGCTTGGTCTAAGCAGATGAGTATTGCTGCGGAAATAAAGAGGATTATTCATGTGCTAACAGATAAGTGCATGCATAAACTAGCAAGATTGAAGTCTTTGAGTTTATGTCAAAGCGAAAAAAAGTAACAAATTTCACCTACTTTTTGTTTTACTTACGTTTTATGCCAAGCTAGTAAGCTCACTGTAAAAAAATAGAGTGCTTTTGTGAGTATATGGGATTATTTATATTGCCTTTCATAGACTTTTTAATCACTTCAAATAACATTAGAGCGCAGGTAATTCTCAGTTTAAATTCTCAAGTTAAAGAACCTTGGAAAAAATTGCAGTTTGAATCCCAAATATTCCACATTCCTCAAGAAAATGTTTTCCCAGGACACATCTGGGATAAAATGCTTTATTTACACTGATTGATCTTGGATTATTACAGAACATCCAGGTTTATTCAAACTACATGGAATGCTTAAAGATGATGAGTAACCCAGATTGAGAGAGGTCAATGAAACAATCTGAGAACAGTTTTCTTTCTTCATTAAACACGAAAAGCATCTGTGCTCGTTCGAAGTATGCTCAAAGTTTGATTTTGCTAACTACTGATCAGACAGAGAGATTTGAAATTATCTGGGAAATGCTGCTTTTGTTTATGTGCTACTGCATAAGTGATGTGACATTGCTTACAGTTGGTGCTTGATTTAAACTCAGACGTCACAGAAGGATGAAGGGAAGGATGAAAGTGAAAGCAACGCTGTGAATCACAGAATGGGTTGGGTTGGAAGGGAATTTAAGATCTTCTTGTTCCAACCCCCAGCCACGGGCAGGAACAACTTCCACTAGATCAGGTTTCTCAAAGCCCCATCCAACACGGCCTTGAACACTGAAGATTGACAAATGATCCCTTCCTTCCCCAAAATCCAGTGCCAGAACAAAACACCTACCACTGGAGATAGATTCTTGTTTGTACCTGTTTTGTTTTGTAGTTTTGGTTTTTTTAGTCTTTCTCAGGAACCCCTTATAATGGAATGTAGATTACAGTAATATTAAGACTTTTGAGTCTTGACATCAAGGAAATGAGCACTGAGACAGATAAATAAGTATAGAGAATTTTATTACATATACAACACTTTAAAACCATTAAGTAGAAAATCCTGGACCGGCTCTATTAAACCTCTCCTTCCTTTACTCGTGGAAATGAAGTAATAAAATCCCTTTCAGACAGAAAGCTCACATTAGCCATGCCATAATGTGGGTAAATAGGTATGAGAGTTAAAATGACCTTAAGTCTAAATTCTGCTTCCCAGCATCATGATACGCTGTACTGAAATGAACTGTAACTTTTGAAAAATGGGATGAAAACCCAAATGGAGAGCAGCATCCTGCAGGTTTAGTTCTAGATTCAGAAAGGACAAGATCATATTTTAATCAATAACTAGAGGACTACAGCCTCTCTGCAGTTTTGTTTTTTTTTTT
>VYZQ01051164.1:0-24528 GCA_013400655.1 Mystacornis crossleyi
TTCCTAAACCAGGGGAATAGGAAAGAAAGAACTCTTAGAAAAAATTACCTGTGATAGTTATTTTTGCTGACCATTTGGATGTTCCATCCAAAACGCTTTGTTTTGCTGCTTTTGTATATTGTACAAAATCTTCTTTAGAAATATTAAACATTTCCTGGATCACTTCAAACACCTCTGGTCTGTTTTTCTCTCTAATCTTCATTCTTTCCTTCATAGCACTAATAATATTCTGTGTTTTGTCCTCTGCACCATGTTTGGAACTTTTCTCAGCTGCTCCTGGAATGAGAGAAAAGGTCACCATTGTTACTGAAAATTAACTTTGTTCTTTTTCCTCTCTAGGGTCTCCAGTCAACTCTTGGTACAGCAGGACTTCAACAAGGATCTTCGTTTCACCTGAATAATACTGCATATATATTCTCTGTAATATCTAAAATTATCAGTTGACTTAGTTTAACATGAGGCGTTAATAATATTCAGCTTCCATCAGTGTTATGTGTTATACCTAAAAATAATAATTAAATCAATATTATTCAGTGCCCATCAGCACTGTGAAAACATCCCACCACGTGAACTGGGCAGTAAGGCACAAATCTGTGATGTCCAAATGCAATCATCAGACACCACACCCGTGCCTGGGTGGTACTGAACTTAGAAACCTTCTGGAAAGAAACACCACCAAAGAAAATAATAGCAGAGGTATGGAACAGAGGTTCCCCTCTCCAGTCAAATGGTCATTACTGATAATTTCAGTCAGTTTATGAGGATGGTAGAAGAGATCGAGGGATATCATCTATGTGAGAATACTTCTAGACTGCGTTGGCCTCTGGTGGCATGTCAGGCAGAAAATACTCAGGTAATTTGTCTGGGACATCAAAACCACTACAGTGTTTATTGGTTAAAAAAAAAAAAAGATTTTAAGGAGACCAAGTTGCTGCAGATTTTATTCACAGTTCTTTTCAGAAACACTCTGGAGAGATTTCTCTCTCTAACTGATCTCAGAGGCCCTTTAAAAAACAAAGTGAAGTTCACCTTACAAAATGTCCTTTGTCTGTCAGAGAAAAAGGTTTCTGATCAATGTTTCGCAATACACTCTAGAAAAAACCCCAAACATCAATCATGTTGATTGACTGATTGATTGGTTGATGATCAGAATGGTGTTACAAATGCAGGAAGCAAAAATTTAAATTCCTGCAGTGCTAAACAGGCTATTTCAATTCTTGACGAGATTAACATATAAAGCAAGATAAAAAATACTAAAACATTTATGATCAGTGACACACTGCCACTTGCTACAGGCATTGCTGAATTTTGGCTCATGTTAAACACAACTCAAAGGCTTGTGGCACTGAAAGTCACAATCATTATCGTTAGCAGCAGTAAGTACCTCACTCTTCCAAAAAGTCATGAAAACATCATCCAACTAGCCACCCTCAGATCCTGGGAGGATTAAAGTTATTACTTTTCCCTTTAAAGGAACAGTAAAATTAGAACAAAATAACGTGAACAATTTGCTATGCAATTATAATTCAGATATTTCAACACTGAAGAAGTGCAGAGCTCCTTCTTTACAAAACCATCCAACACCAGTACGTTGCTTTGAAGGAGTTTTTGCTGAGGCACTCAGCCTGCAATGGCTAAAGAAGAAATTATCAACTCTATAGAGCTGGAAAGGGTCATCTTCCAGCACAAGATTTCAGTGAAGCCTTACAAATCAAACAGTACATGCTTTGTTTTCTTCAGTTTTCAATGTGTCTGAAGGTTTCTTAGCACACTGGAGGGCAACTGATATCTGTATACAGAGAGAGATGTGAAGTGGGAAGGCATAGTGTCATAAGGCTGGAAAAGTGAAGGTTGAAATACCAGATATCAGACTGCCAAAAGGCTGAATTACACGGCTTCTTCAAGGTGTTTTCCATGGCTAATAAACCTTGAGAGATCTTGAAAATATCTTGGCCAGAGCACCTAATCTTTTTGAATGTGGAAGACTGAAATTCTAGTGATTAAAGATGTTCCAGAATGAAAAATTAGGAATAAGTAGAAATAGAATTATGTGCTACCATGAAAAAGAAATTCCAGTTTAAAAAATCTCTAGTGATTTTATTACAAAAGAGATGATTGCTGAGGTGCCTGGAAAGCATGACAGGCCATTCTTAGAAGATGCAGGAGGGAACTTTTTTTCATTTTCTCTTATTTTATGTTCATCCTTACAAGGTAGAAAAGCAGCATCATAACTGAATGATAAACCAGGGGCACAATCTGGATGGCAATAACACACTCCTGTTAGAAACCTTGCTGATTTTGGAGACAGCACAGATAAAACTGAAAGATGTGTTAAAATACAGCTTCCTCTAAGCAAATCTCTTTCTCTTTATACTCATTTATTGCAAGCAGTTTTACATCCTCCATTGCTGACAACCTCTACTGCTGTCTATCAACAACTCTTTTCATGCAGTATTGATCAAACTAATTAAGACAAGAGTGTAGCTTACATTGCACAGGAAGTTAACAAGCTCCTTGTGCTCTAGGGACTGACTCAAACCCGACACGACTGAAATCAATTCTAATTTAATATTGCACCTCGTACTAGAAAGGGATATCTTATCCAAGATGAGAGATCTAATGAAAGTGTTATTGTTTTTTTTCTAAATCTAGTTTAGAACAAGTTTATATATTGACCCTAAAGATCTTGAGATGTGAATTCATTTCTACAATCTACATTAGCAATCACTATATATTAAAAAAAATAAATCACAGAAGCTTGGAGGCCAACACATCCTAGTGATTATGAGATGGGCAAAAGGATGACTGTGATAAAAATAACTACATTTCACTTCATGACACTATTAGTGTCATCAGCTGTCTCAGAAATAGAGATTTAACCAATTGGTCAATTCATTTTTTCAATGGAAAACAAAGAACATGAACCTCATTTTCAAAGTAGTATACTATGAACACTGAACAATTAACCTGCTGCAAAAAATATGACAGGATGCTCAGAAACATTTGCATACTAACGAGAAGAGTGGGATCCCTTAGGCATGTTAAATATTTTATCTGCAATTTGCCTTCTAGAGGTTTTGCTCTTTCAAGACTCAATTGTCCAATGTTTTCAAACTGTTCATACCACAGATGACTGCTGATCCTATTTATTTTTGGCATGTTCTCAGACTTATCACTCATATATATCTCTAAAATTTCATCAAAGGCATCATGGTGCTCTTAACCATTTTTTACCGGTTTTCTCTTTTTGGGATGGTGACATGGGCCAGGAGAGAACAGCCCAGTTTCAACCACAGTGCACAATCACAATTAAGCACAGTTCATCACTGATTTACTCTCCACGGGGTCAGCTGCTCTGGGAAATTTTAATTAGTTCCTGAACGGTACGAACCTTGAGCATCCATCCCTCGTGACAGCTCCTCAACCCAGAGAACACAGTGAGAAGGAAGAACTGAGTGAAATGTCTGTGTAGTTTTCCTACATGTAGAAGCTCGGGAACATAGCAACAGTGAACAATGCTGCGTAACTCCAGAGTAATGAAAGCCCATTCCATTCCAAAATCAGAATATCAGAAGATCTGCATGTCTTGATTTTCTATTGCTTAGAACCTCATATAATAATTGTTTTTCAATTTAGGAATCACTTAAATACACCTGATAAAAGTTTTGTAGGAGAATGCGTGGTGGCTGGAACTAAGCTGGGCAAGGGCAAGGAAAAAGCAAAGCAAAGGCTGCTTTGCCTTAATTTTAGTGCCAAATGGCTTACTGATTAAATTTCTTTCCCTTATGCACATAGGGTTTAGTATTTTGAAGGGAAGAGATCCTACTCACTGTTCCATGTTTTTGTCCATTATATAGCACAGCAATGACTACAGTAAGTAGCAGGAATTGTTCAGTATTTCCTTTGACATTTTTTGTGTTTTGACTTAAGTAAATCAAAGAGGGTTTACGTCAAGTAACAAAATGCTCCAGATATTGCCATAGGCAGTGGAAAGTAAATAATTCACTGACATTACCAAGCATTATTTTGTAAATGCCCAGCAACATTTGACAGGTTTCAAGGACAAAAGCAAAACTAACAGTAGGTGTTCTATGAAGTTTCTGGCTAGCTTCTCAGCTGACCAACATCAGCACTACTGATTTTGGGACATCTGCTCCTTCGTTTCAGGACACAGCTGAGTGTACACGCAAAATCAAAAGACGTGAACTAACACAGCACTTCAGCTGTCATGAAATACTCACTCTGCAAACAGTCAGCATTTAGGAGGTCCTGGCACTTCTCGTGGCATTTGACACCACATTCAGTGCATCTCATGCCTTGCCTGGCTATGCCCCAAAGGAGGCCTTCACATTCATAGCAGTAAGTGGGAGTTGTAGCTGTCCAAACTTCAAAGTTATGAGGTGTAGTGGATGATATTGGATAGATCAGAGCCTGCAGTGTCTTCTTGAAGACATGTATTTTCTGTGGGGTAAGAAAAAGAAATACTTCAGGTGCGCTGCTTAACACAAGTGAACCGTTTCTAAACTGTACGCCAGTTACACTTAAAATGTTACAAAATACCAGAATACACATGGAAGTGAGAACTAATTGGCAAAATGCTGATTTACTCATTTTGCTTTACACTCCGAAGACAAAGGAATTCTGGACAACTGTTTTGTCAGATTACACAAACAGCAGAGTTAAGCTGGAATCAAGTCAGTCAACACAAAGTCTTATATATATCTTATATATATTTTCATGGCAGAAATAAAAAAAATCATCAGCTTTACATTTATTGGGGCATTTAAAGTAGCTACCTAACGTTAATTCTTAATTGATTTATTAATTAATTTAAATACTTCCTATAGGAACTTAGACACACTGCACAAAACGCCTTTTGTTTATATACAACACCATCCTTTATTACTTGCTGTCTATATAATCTCATCAAATAAAAGCAAGCCAGTTGTAGGGTTCCATTTTATCTGTATTCCAATAACAGCATCTCACTACTTCATTTTTAAGCATCAAGTTGCTTTTTACTATAGACAAGAATGATCCATACTCTCAAAAATCCAAACCCATTTCTTGGGCTGTTTCAGCTTAAGACCCATGACTAGGTTCTGCTACAAGAACAATTATTGGCTATTTATTGATTAGTACTGTAACAACCTCAATCTCAGCTCCTTAGTGGTAAGATGAAAAAGCAGTCCCTGTAGTTCTGCATATAAAACATTGCCTTTTTTGGGTGCAATGGTCTGGTTTGTTTATTTGATCTCTTTCTCAGGCACCCAGATCTTCCAGGCCCAGGCAGTTTATTGGGAATAAGAAGACTCAGCAGCCTCTAGGGCATAACTTGGCACCACACAAAAACCTGAGCTAGGTTGGTTGTGCGTTTTTTCGGGGGTGGGTGCTCACTAAACGCACGCGTGACTGCCACGAATGTATTAGAAGTTCCAGATCCACTCCCTTAGAAATGAATAATTGTTTCTGTTAGAAAGAAGAAACCGTATTAAAAACGGTATCACAGTGGGATATTTCTGAAAGTCTGTTTGCATTGCCATGTTCTCCTCTGGTGTGGAGTTGATGCAAGGCAGCTCTAATGCTGGCTATACAGCTGTAGCAAGGAAACAACAGTTTGCAGTTTGTGTGGTTTGTCTATTTGTGCCTTAACATCACTGCCACGGTTCTGACAGCATAGGAAGCAAGGCACTTATTCAGTTAAGCATTTGTTAACACTTCCTTGTCTTTAATATTTAGCTATGGTAATTGTAGGCCAAATGCAAGATACTAACCTGTCTAAAAATATGCTGACATATTCTTGGTTTTATGTACCTGCACCTCTACTCAAACTTGTGAGATATTCTGCTAATAATAGATTGTCTGACAAAAATCAAATATTCTTTTTGCACGCATATCTGCATAATATTGCACAGAGTCATCAATTAAAGGACTTTTGCTACTGTGGGAAAACCAGTACCATGTAGCCATAAATCCACTGATTCACAGGGTCAAGCACTAAAAGTAACAAACCCAAATGTTAGGTGGCTTGGGCTGCAGCAGCTCTTGCTCTTATTGAAGTTAATAGTTACTGCTGAAACAATATCCACCCCGTGAAGCCTGGATGAAGATATATGGCGAGACATGTCATGGACATTTGATCTGAGCACTGAGAACCCTGTAGAACCAAACTAACAGAAAACCTGATACAGCAGAAAAGACTAAAACAAACACTGAATTGCTCTCCAGGGTGCTTCTTCGCCTATCCCAGCAACTTCCCTGAGAGCAAGCGAAGCTGTGCCCCAGTTTGATTGGGCAGGACTGTGACAGTACTGGCCACCTAACGCTGGAGAACTCATTTTTGTACATGTCTCCACTTTTGCCTTCCATATTACAGGGACCAGAAAGAAAATCTCAGAACAGCCTGAAGTGAATTTATACATCTTGCTGAGGAATCGTGTTTCTCAGAAACCACCGACTGCACTCTCCCTCTCCTGAGCTCATGTAGCCTCAGTACAATCCTACCCTTTCACCCCGTTCAGCTTCAGTGTTTCTTCATATTATGAATACTTTCAGAATTTTGCCAAGAACTTTTAACTTTTTCTGAAATGTCAGTAAGAAATGAAATGGCAGAGCTCAACAGGCCTTAAAATAAACATCTGAGGGTAAATGAACTTTTCAGCTGAAAGACACAGTTTGTAGATTGGTTTTGCTGCTGAATGTCTTCTTTCCCCTGTTGTTAATAAGGCAAATTGCAAAGGAGAATTTCATTTCTCTTACTGTCTAGAGGCTTTCATTTCTATTACTCCTCTCTGTTTAAATGTTTCTGTTATATGAATTACAGACCATAACAACACGGCACTAACACCTTCCAACCTAACTACAGAACTATAACTGGTTTGGCAACATTTAGCACTACTAACATATAGGAGAAATATTTAGTTATCTGCTTATTCTCAGAAGGGAAATTTACTTTGTCACATACCACTTAAGATACTTTCCCACGTCATTGATGTATTATTTTCAAAAACTTGCAGCTCTTTGTTCAACAAAGCAATTAAACGGGTGCTCAACTGACAGCATATATCTAAGTATTACACTGCCTAAAATGACTTTGGATCTGTGCTTGGGAAAATACAAACTCAGGGTGTCATGTGTGCTGTGCCAGGATGGGAGCGACAGGTGGCAAAGCTCAAAGCCTTAACCCCAGGGTGTAATTTTTTGAGTAGGTAGCACTTGAATTTTAATAAAATGCATTAGTTCAAAGAATTTTCATACTGAATCTAATCAGCCAAATAACCCACACCCACCAGAGTCACTAATATTCCCTCCAGAAAAAGTTGAGGGAGGGTAAAAACTAGGAAAAGCCTTAATCAGAGGAGTAACTTGCCCAAAGGGGATTTTTTTCCCTTAACTCTCATTGGTGACTCCATTTCTTCATCTGCATTTCACATCTTCATTTTGTGGCGAGTATCCGGAGAATTCTTTTATGCCTGAAAGTGTCAGTCCTTTTTGTTTTCAAATCCTGCTCTACCCAGTGTAATGATGCCCTAGGTTATTAAGTTTGGCTGGCTACTTAGAGACCAAGCAGGAAAGCAGTGCCTTTCCCTTGTCTGAACTCCCCTGCAAGAGGCTTTCCGGGCTGTACCCTTGCCCTTACCTGGGCAAGAGCACTCCCTGCCCTTTGGTTTGCCCAGTGAGGGCTGGCACAGGCCTGGCTTCTCTTACTCACCTCTTCTCTGAAGTAGCTTTTCACGTTTTCTCATCAAATGAACGTGTCTAAATGACACTGGCTGTCTGCCTTTGGACTTACATTTTTATTTCAAGATTTCTCAAGAAATAACTACTTCTGGTACACAGTCTTTCACATGGCATGGTTCAAATGGAGGCCAAAGAGTAAAAAGGCATAAAAATACATCCAAATTAATTTTTCCTTTCTGCTTCTCCTGAACCAGAGTTCAGTAGTTTGGTTGATGGCAGGCACTGGAGACATGTCTGCACGGAGCTGTTCACTGGGCTTTGCTCCCTTCTTTTCTCCTCCTGAGCAGGACCGTTTATGTAAGAATCTGTAAGTGCAGTCCAAATTCTTTCTTGTCCTGCATATGTTGGCAATTAGCATTATCTCCAAAACTTGCAACTTCAGCCCTTCAAAGTCACAGCCTGGTAGTTTTCATATGAGAGAAGGCATTTAAATAAACAGTTGAATCTGTGTTTTGTGTTAGAAAAGGTAGTAATACGTAATGTTGTTGGTTTAGTAAACATCTTTTAGTAAAGTATATGGAGCTTTTTAGGGCCTTCTACGGAATCCAGTTTTTTTGTACAAACTATAAAAAAGATGAAAAAAGTCTTTATTTGGTACTGCTTGGATGTCATAAGTTTTTCTCTACAATTTTTGCCTCACCCTTGAACTTCTTAAGACCCTATAGTTCGCCATTCTATCAACCTTTGTTGCTATTTTGAGATGGCAGAATGAAACAACTACTGCCCCTCCTGGAAGAAAATCTCGAACAGCAGCTGTTTTCTACCTCGGCCATCCATCCATCCCTGAGCACCACCCAATCACAGCTCCCTGATTACCCTATAAGCACCAAAGTTCACAATAAACAGGTGAGATCTGCTGGGTGTTCCAGTTCCCAGAACACCTGCCAGTATTTCCTGTTCTCCCATTCTCCTGCTATGGACCCCAACAACAGTGTAAGAAAAATTCAAATCACTTTTTCCTCAGGATAGAATTTATTGTAGAAGGCTATGTACGCACCAGCAATTTGAGGAACAAAAAATGGGTCTGTACTTCTTCAAATTACTGCTTTTGCTTAGTTCAGTCATATAAATCTTCTCAGATCACACTTCCAGTATCCCTGAAGGAAAGCATCTGTCGTGTTTTGCAAAAAGATTTCTTTTGCTAAATCTAAGTGAAATCAGTAATGGAGAACCACAACTCACACATTTTACTAGCTATAACAATATGTTTTTCCAAAGATTCTTGTGGCCACTTCCTGTATAAATTAAACACTTCTGGAATCACATGTTATTAGCATGAGCTACATTTTTAAAAAAAACCTCAAATGGTATTCCAGCCACCTATAAGGACTGGGAAAAAATGATCACAAAAACCCCATCTTGCAGAGTCCTGTCATTCTAACTGCACTCACAGGGTGATGAGGAAAGAAAGATGATGACAGACTGCAGGTAAACATGGTACAGTCTGGCAATTAAAACTAAAAGTCTTCCCCAAAAAACTGTTCTGTAAATCAGAGGTTTCTTGCTCAGACCCTTCTGACCATCACGGATGGGAGTCAGCACAAGCAAACCTGGTCTTGCTACTGTGGATCAGGCAGGAAATTCTGCTCAAGTTCCCTGGAGGTTCCTACACAATAAATGGAATACACTCAGTTCCATCCAGTTTGGAGTTTGCAAGGCTGAAATAATTATTAGCGATCTTTGAGCAAAGATTTCTCAGTTATTTAAAAGACTTAAAGCTGTCACTGACAACACTCACCATTTCATCAGTGTTTATGGAGGTCCGGATGAGCATGGCCATGGAAATACCAGATTTTCGAGCTGCAAGTGTCTGTTCAAGGCAAATGCAAAAGAGTTACCAATTATACAAGTAACACCAGCTGCTGAATCTAATGGAAATCAAGTGCCTGATTATGCTATTGGATGTAAACAAAACAGTAGAAGAGATACAAACTTTTAGTTAATGTTTGCAGCTCACAGTTTTTAAGGTTTCAGGACATAATGCAAGTACACTTTCCATCCTCATTCCTGTTCCTATCAGCAGTGCCCAGCTGAACTGCCATTTCTAATACAAAACCTGTTACTCAGAGGTTTGTGACTCAGTTTTATAAACCACAGGCTGTCACTGTTTTTCCACTTTGCCAACCAAATTAACGTGGTACAAGGATAGGCATCCTGCCCTAATTTGGAAGCTGACTTTGCCTGCAGCAACATGGGAGATCATTTTGCAGTAGTCTTACGGTTCAAGTTGTCAGTCAGGATAATTTTTTGTAACTCACTGAGCATTTTTAAACTGCGTGCATGTATATAAGATGCTTCTTGTCTTAAATAAAAAGGCCTTGAGACACCTTAAAGCATTGTTTTCCTTAAAGACAATATTAATTTAATACTATGGACGTGTATGGAGAAATACGCTGGTTATTTGAGACAGGAAAAGAAACCAGAACTCTGTGTCTGCACGTCCTCATTTAGCCACATAATGTTATTGGTATAAGGACAGCTCCTGGTTCTGAAGACAAGGCACTTTGTTGTAGGGATAAACTCTTTTGCTCTAGTACGGTACATACAAGGCACTGAAAATAAAGTAATTTTAATATACAATAAACAAGGAAATTTTACATTCCTTATTGCAACACCCCAGAAATTTAAATGGGTCCTTGAGAATTAACTAGCGAGTAAAAGGATCAAAAAAATTTCCCTGGGGAAATGAGTTCTGCATGTTTTACAAATAGTACTTCAAATCTGAATATCATTTCTGCTATCAATAATCCTTTTGGACTGACAGAAACAGATAAGATGTATTCCACTGGGCAAAATACCAACCGTAACACTGTTACATTACTGTACTTCACCTGCAGTGCTGATTTCCTTCTCCCTCCTGTTCTAAACCCCTCCAGGCGCGTTTGTACGCTCGAGCTTTATCCCTGTTCCCCTGTCAGCCAGCGTCTGCTCTGGCAGGCGCTGCTGCCCGGGCAGCCCGGCAGCGTGGGGATCCACTACAGCGCCCACGAACCCAAGTCTGCTGCGGCCTTTGTGCTGGGGAGACAGAATGTCACCTAATGCCAAGTGGGTCTCTGTACTCCATCCCTACGCAACTGTTACAGCAAAAGTTTAAATGATATTTTGTATGTGACATTCTTATTTTTGTGAAATACGTACTGGGCCAGAAGCAATTTAGGCTTTCATCAGCAAAGGAACTGCGTCATTAATCTCTGGATGAAGAGACAATTCCAATTTCTTCCAATTATATAATTTTAATCACTGACATATTTAAAATGGATTTCTATTTATTTATTTATAAGACTGTTCAATTTTAATTTTAAATGTTCACTTTCCCTGAACCAATTTTCAGTAAGTTTCTCTTGATAATAATTAAACTTGCAGACTGACACAGAATTATTAATCTTGTGAAACCAATTAGAGGGTAAGAAATCATCCTTGGCTTAGTAGCATTTGATTCATCTCTCCTATTACAAAGAACCCTCCCCTTTATTTTTCTCTTTTAAACTCAGCAGTTTACCAACTCTATGCTACCAGCTTTTCCATTCTGTTATTATTAAGTAAATAATTGTTTACTTCTCTGTGACTATCCTTTCATTCTATTTCTACGAATATGGGAAATTCCATGTGTGTGTGCCAGTGAGACTGACAAAGTCACAGGAAAGATTAAACAGTGTTCATCCTTTGTTTTGTCACACTTTTTGTGACAAAACCCAACATTACAGGGCTCACATATCAAAGTTAAAAATGGCAACTAAAAATGCTTCTATATGGTTAAGAGGAAAAGAAACAACTTTCATAATCAGTAGAATTCGGGGTTTTAAAACAGTATACTTCAAAAGCATTGCTCTTTTGATCCCTCTTGCAGCACAGGTTTGTTCTCAAAGTCTTGCCAGGTACCTGTGCACATTTACTTGCCTGCACTATGCTGCTTTTAGAGTTTTGACCTCTCGTGTTCACATCCTTTACCCTTAGGAAGGGATTGGACCCTTTGAGGTCTCACTGCACAATCCCAGGCACTCAAACAATGGAGTAACGTGAGCGACTCGTCAGGCCAGGAGCACACAGGGAACATTAACCTCAGACACAGGGCAGTGACAGCTGCTGTGCTCTGTCCTCCAGCAACACAGCACAGCAAAGGAGCCAGCAGAACTGCACTTTCGTGCTGTCACTGTGAGTCAATAAACAGATGCTGTTTCCTGTGAGAAGAAAGAAAATGGGGAAGCAATTTTGACCCTCTCAGGTGTCCTTCAAGCCCACTTCTCCCAAGGGGTGCCCTTGGAATCATGGAGCTTTACTATTTTGCTCCTTAATCAGAAATGTGCCTAAAATTATAGTACAGTGCCCTAAATAAAATAACAAAACCTGATAGGAAACAGATAATTAGGCTGTTCTTAATAAAGTGTTTGTCATGTTGGAAGAAAGTGGTATCTCGAGGGATTTGTGATAAACCAGTAAACTTAAGTCATATGGAATAAATTTACAGGGATTTTAGTTAAAAAAACCCCACAAGGATTATTTCCATTTATGTATCACTGTCAGAACAAACTGCATCTACAAGAGAAAGCCCAGAAAATGCTTCTGTTCTGAAGCACTGAAGTTGGTGACTGATAATTCAACAGCGTGAAGCACTGAACACGTAGCAGAGGCACTTCTTGTTTCATTCCATACTTAAGAAGTGAGAATTTGGAAAGAGAAAGGGACAAAGCTGCCAGATCTATCCGTGGGGAACAAGGTGACTGGGTATGAATGTAAACAGGTGACTGGGTAGGAACGTAAACAGGTGACTGGGTATGAATGTAAACAAACAAGGTGACTGGGTATGAACGCAAACAGGTGACTGGGCATGAATGTAAACAAACAAGGTGACTGGGCATGAATGCAAACAGGTGACTGGGCATGAATGTAAACAGGTGACTGGGTATGAATGTAAACAGGTGACTGGGTATGAATGTAAACAGGTGACTGGGTAGGAATGTAAGGAGAACACTTCTCCCCGCATCACCTCTGTTTTTAGGCAGCAGCAAGAAAGAAAGGTAAGCACAGCCCAAACTGCCGGAGCACCCAAAGAACTCGGTGAGCAACAGGAGCCCGAAGGGTTTCACCCCTCTCCTTTACCTCGCCACTGAACTGTCAGCAGTTCATACTCCTTTGCCCCCTCAAACTGCTGTCCAGACACTACCTCACGTCTTTCCTTATGTAAAATTTCACCTGCAGAGCGTAATGACCTTAAGTACTGTTGAATCACGAATGTACGAACAAATTTATAAAACCCAAAAAACCTAGCAAAACCCCCAAACCATACGGGAAGCTGATAAAGCAGACCACTGTCTATTTAATTTTTAATTTGTTTTGCAACTCCCTGATACAGGACTTAAAATAAATTAGTCTCCTTTATGCTCAAGGCCTTCTAGATTACCTAATAACTTGTATCTACGCTGTCTAATTTATTACCTCCAAATTTGCCTTAGCAGCTTAAATAAATAAGTTAATATAATTAGAAGTCATTCTAGCACAAACATTGAAAAATGGTAACTGTAAGTAAAAGCAAATTGGACTCAAGCTACAATTACATGTTAAATTATCAAGCGTGTTGAGGGAAAAAAAAAGAGAAGTCCTCTATCACAGCGAAATAACCCAGCTGTGTCCTGCACAGCTGAAATAACCCACAGGAACAAACAGCCTCACGGAACTGCTCACGAGTCCTGGCTGTGCCAGGCAATACTCACTCTTCTGGGTTTACAGAGGCTTGCAGTTTTCTTGATCATCTTTGCTTTTTTCCTTTAAAAAAATCTACAGACTGCTATCAGCAGGAAAAAAAAAGTTGAAGACAAGACATTTTTTATCACTTTACAAATGCTAATATTATTTTTAATGTGATGTAAAAGTTACCCACTAGAGGTGAACGTGACAAAAATGTCACCGTTTTCAGCATTTAAAACGTGCACAATTTCAGAACTGTTTCTTTTTGAGCAACTACAGGTATATCACCCGAGGGATCTCAACTTATTATTTTGGAAGACAGATTTGTAATCTGTTTCTTGGGGTGCTGGGGTGGAGGCAGTAGGAAGGAGGGAAAAAATAACTTGCAAGGAAGGTACTGAGTGAAATTACTCAGCCCTGTCCCATAATTTTTCTGTTAAAAGAGTTGATGTCTAATCCTGAAATAGAACTGCAGCATTAAGCCCAGAAAACAGATTTAGAAAAAAATGACAATTCAGCTCCACTACACAGTCATTACTGGACATAACTGTAATATCATTTGCTTTTTCTTCATATTTGTAGCACAGACACAAAAGCATTATCTGTCCAGCCTCAAAGACAATTCTATTGTCATAATTTCTACTTAGTAGAATTTAAAAAGCCCTCACAAATATACAAATATTTATTATTTTAGGATTTATTTACTGAACTTACGAGTATTTTTATAATGAATATAACTGAATTTGCCTATCAATGATTAAAAGAGTTAAGAAAATGGACTGCTGATAGCAGAATCAATGTAAAATAGTCCAGGTATTTAGCTGAAAACATACAAAAGCAGACAATATGACATCTGCAACTTAAATGAATCTCATCTTTATATGAATCTTTAAATTACCATATTTGAATTCCAGCCTCTATAAATGTTTTTGTTGCGGAGACACTTCCAGAAAAAAGTTTCAGTGCCTTATCATTTTAGCTGAAAGAGGCAATTGTTTCATCTGGTGTGCTCACTCCCACAGACTGTTTTACACCAGCAGCAGATTCACAGATGACTCCTGTGTTCTTCTAATCAAATAATAAAGCTAAGGAGCAATACATTCTCGAATGATCAAAAGCAGAAATTTGCCTGATTACAGTGATTACACAGTATAAAGCCACCTTTAAATTGAACAAACACAGGAATTTTCTAGAGCCTTCCTAACACCCAAAATGATGACAGGCATTAGCAGCAGCAGTGAGTAAAATGGAACTGCCTTGGGCTATGGGCAGCTCACCACACCCACCTGGCCACTGTGAGTTCGAAACTCCTAACCTCCACTGCAATTATTGGGATTTCTCTCCCTGGTTGTGGTCCCACCTCAGCTCAAGCTCTAACTAACCCCAAAGGCCTCGTGTCTTTCATTAAGTCAGAATTTGTCCTGCAGAGCGTAAAGACCTTAAGTACTGTTGAATCATGAATATATGAACAAATTCATAAAAACCCCAAAGCCTAGCAAGCCCCCTAAACAATAAGAGAAGCTGATAAAGCAGACCACTGTCTATTTAATTTTTAATTTGTTTTGCAACTCCCTGATACAGGATTTAAAATAAATTGGTCTCCTTTACGCTCCAGGCCTCTCAACTTCTCTTTCTCTAGGTGTCTAAGACTTTGAGTACCCCAGGGGAAGCTTCATGCTCGAGTCCTGAACGTTGTGCTTGTATCGTTAGAAGAGATATTTGAATATACTGATAACTTTTAAACTTAAATTCTTTCTAATAACACTGGTATACATGATGCAGAGGACAACACATTCACGTAAGGCACCACTTCCCTTATGATTAAGTTCTTGGTCATAAAGTAATTTTTTAACTTCCCAATAGAAGGTCATAATAAAATATGATGTCAATGGAATCCATAACTGTTATTATGATCATTTCAGAACATTTATCAAAAGTACTCACCATAGCCTGAAAAATCCAGACAAGATAGGAAAGAAATTATAAAAATATTAATAACTTGTCAGATTTGTTGCAACAAAGAAATTATATTTATTTTAGTCAGCATCAAGAGTCCAGCACTCACTCCTAGATTTATTATTTCTATTTTTCTGAAAGTCATAAGCAAGCATAAAAAAGGATCATGTACATTTATTTTGATGTCTTACTGTATTCTGAGCTGTACCTTTCTGTAAGCAGTTCCCACAATTAAGAATAAAGCAGAGTGTCATTTAACATGCATAAAAGTGTCGTGGCAGGACAGTAGATTACACTCATGTTTAATACAACTAAGGGTGGAGTGGCTGCTGTCAAAAATCTGGTGTTAACGACAGCAGGCTCTACGATGCTGTGCACTGTAACTTTTCACCAATTTCAGAGGGAATTCTGCTCGAAAACGGTCGCAGTGCTCTCTCTGTTTGACCGCCCAGTGTGGGGGATCACCACAAAGGAACTGAGCACAGCAACGGAGCAAACACCGAGCACTCCTTTGGCCAAGGCTGATCTTTAATGGCAGCTACAGTAATCACTCACTTAGCCTAACACCCCATCATTTCCTTACAGCGAGAAACTGGTTTGGGGGCTCACCCCCATCAGAGACTAAGTATGTATTTGATTGAATTATGAATTCTGTACTACCGGAAAAGAGAAATGTGAATAGCATTTGAAATTCTTCAGAGCAGAGAGACTCTACTTAATCTTGCTTAGACTGGAGTCAGAATAAATCTCAAAGGAACTGCCCTTTTCCACTTTGAAATTTATTTTCCTAAATTATTATTGCTTACAATGATGGTTAAAAACCCTGATACCTCATCTTGTACCAAAAGTATGCATAAATCTTTAAAATACTGACAGTGAAAAAGGGCTGCCTTTTAAAAGGATCTCTCCCTTTCAGTATCAAGATAAATCAAGTGAATCAGTATCCCACACACTCAATAGCAGCTATCTTTGAGAATATATCAGATTATTATTGCATGAAATGCCCATAACTTGATTGCACAAGTAATACCTAAATATCCAATGAGATATTCAGCCTTGTCTAGCACATTTCAACAACTGCCTCACTGACTTTTACCGGCCTCAATCCATTCTCCCAGGACACCTTGTTTCCATAGAACAACTGTTGCAAACTGTCAGTCAGATGCACAATGGTAACTACAAGACAGACCTACCCAACTGGCAAATGAATCAACACCTTCAGAAGTTACTCACCACATCTCGAACAATGGGAAAAGATTTCTTTCTTCGCAGGTCTGGCATGCTGTCAATTCCATACAGTCCACGACTGCAGGAGATACAAAGGCAAAAAAGAAAATAAAAACATGGAGCTTACAAGACTACATCCTTAAGAACTGCTTATAATACCTCTATTGACTGTAAAAAGTCAAAATTAGCAGTTATCAGCTCAAGGCAAGTGCTCCAACTCTTATGAAAACCCAGTGAGAGTGTTCTTGGTGCTTTTTCTTCTGGCATTCACACAAAGCAGGGTAGCTGAAAAGTTGCTTAATTCCTCCTAGAACTTCCTACCATTGACTTAGAAATTATGAGAATAGCTTTCCATCATAAGTTCTTGTATATCTGGTAGTTGAGATGCAGCCCAACATTGCATACTGAGTATCACTGATGTCAATGAATATTGCTGTATTAAATTTGATACAAAGATTAAAATATCTAGCTGACTACATAATCACATCTCAAGTAACTCCATGTAACTGTGGAAAACAGAACTTGTCACATTTTAAAATAATTCCATAGTGACCATCATTATTTTCTCTTGCCTGGTTTGAGCTTTTCCATTGAGCACACAATTAAACCCCAGAGAGATCTCTCATATAACTTGGAAACAACAACAAAGAGCAACTTGGAGTCACTTCAAAGAGTCAAAGGCTGACACACCAGCAGAATTTAAAAGAGTATATATTGATCTGGATAACAAGTTTGCCTCATTCTCTCCGACTCTTCCAGACAACTAACACAGGTATCCTCCTGAATTTTTCCACAGAGGATTTTGGAAGATTGCTATATTCCTTGTCAGTTCTAAGTCAGAGATACCTGGAAATTCTCAGGGAAGTTGGGATACCGTGTTTTTCAAGACGCAACACTTTCCTTTCCATGGTGCTTCTGTTTGACACTGCCTCAAATACCCTTTTCAGTTCTTATATTTCTCTCTATCTCTGTATATATAAAAACTACATTCACAACAAAGAGTTTATCATCTGAAAGCCCTAATTTTATTTATACGTGTTACAATTATTGTATGAAAAGAGATATAACTAAATTTAGTGAAGAAATTTTCACTTCCTTCTGATGCACCTGCAGCATTCTCTAAGGGAAAAGAATTCACAGTCTATTTATGCAATTCCTTTATACTTTCACACAACCATTTTTCCATGCTGGGTTGTGATACTAGAATATTTTTTTTTCAAGAACACAAAGATCGAAGTAGACCCAAACTGCAACTTCCAGACATACTTAAAAACTCAGCAAAAGCGTGATAGAAATAAAATAACATGTCTGAGGTTGTGAAAAGTAAACGTACAGAGACCAAGAAATAAACTCAGAGCTTTTTGCTACTCAGGAGCAGTTCCATCAGCAGTAAATAAAACTTAAAGCGTTCTTATGCTCACAAAGAGGCAATATCTGTAAAATTATTTCCATCTATTATTTTGCTCTGTAACATAAAAATATGACTAAAACAGAGGTTCTTACTAAACTCCTTTTACTGATCATTAAGAAATAACATAGCAAGGAAAAGACTTCTCATGTTATTGTAGGTTATACATTGAATTCTCTACTCCCCTCCCTACTTCCAATTATAACCCAACAATAACTTGACATAGAAGATGAAGAAGTGGAATCATAATAATTTGATGAAAATTATCATTCAAGGCAAGGAAAAAACCTGTCATATTGACTATTTTTTGGTGCTTCTGGAAACATTCTGCCTAACAGTAATCTATTTGAATTTGTCAGAGAATCCAAGAAAAATAAATCTGTTTTACCATAAAGAACATGCCACTGAAGGAAAGCAGTAACCATCTGCATGCAGCACCATCTGTGTACTGTTAGCAAATTTCAGAATGGATTAGGCCATGTGGTCAAATTATCAGCCTCTGACTCACCGTTAGGCAAGCAGTAAATTAACACAACACAAAGTCTCTGGAAAAAGTAAAATGGTACTACCCAGGGCTCATGTACATGATGAGAACTCCAGCTGACCCACTTTCACTTTTTAAAAATATGGAAATAACGAGCTCTGAAGCGTCTCATCTTGAAGAAGGTGAAGAAAAATAGAACGAAGAGGATATTATATGATACTGGTATGGAAAAGCCAGGAAAGGTGGCGTTTCTGCAGTTAACAGAGAAGTCCCAGCAAAGGAGTCTTTGGTCTTTGCTTTCACTTTTTTCTCTCGCCTCACGGGCCCACGCCCAGATCCGTGCGCAGAACGGAGAGCGCCAGCCCCAGCCCCTGCCCCTGTCCCTGCCCCGGCCCCTGCCCCGGGCCCTGCCCCTGCCCCTGCCCCTGCCCCTGCCCCTGTCCCAGCCCCTGCCCCTGCCCCGGCCCCAGTCCTTGTCCCTGCCCCGGCCCCGCACCAGGAGCGTTCCCAGCACTGTGCAGCCACACGCAGGGCAGGGCAGGGCAGGGCAGGGCAGGGCAGGGCAGGGCAGGGCAGGGGCAGCCGAGATGTCTCTGTACAGACAAAGCGACAGCGGCCGGGAGGGAAGGACTCTCCCTCGCACGACAACACCTTTGGAGAGAGCGAGAGGGAGGAGCGGTCACGGCCAACTGCAGGCGGGTGTGCCGGCAGTGAAAAGACTGAGGGAGCCTAGAAACCGGCATTGGGTTCTGCACGAAGGAGTAGAGTGGGAAGTGTGACTAAAACAGAACCACAAAAGTCTTTGAAATGACAGCATTCTTTGCCTAAATGAGCACTTAAATCAAACTTGCATAACTGTTTTCAGGGAGGTCTCGTGAAACAGAGATTTGAATAAAGATACTGTGGACAGCAAAGGGAGGAGAGGACAGGTCTGAACTTGGTCAGCAAAAGATCACTTCTTTTGGGGTTAATCTAAAAACACGAGCCATTATTGAGCTACTGTCAGTCATCTGAAGTAGTCCTGTGCAGTGGTTACAGGGTGCCTGCACAAGGGACCGAAACAGCTTATTCTCAGAGGATTCAACATTTGAATTTATTCACCTGTGAATGGAAGAGAGGGCATGAAAAGAGAAGCTCCAGTCTGTATAGTCCTTGCCAGTGGAAAAAGTTCTCCTTACACCTATGAGATTGCTTTCTGTGTGCAACCCACAAAATTAATTTAATCTCATCAACTTGTCTTTGCAATACACTGTAATTATAGTAAAAATACTTACATAGTGCACCAGCAAGAGGATAATACCCCTTTTAATTAGGTAACTAGTATAACTGATAAATTTTACCACAGGCTTTTACTTCTTTACCTTTCCAGACGGAATAATTAAAAAGTATTCAAAATAGGAAGGACTCCCTAGAACTGGTGGCAAGGTAACTTCACTGGGAGACAGCAAAACAGAATGTACAGGTTTCTACCACATTCACTCTCAGCCAGTGGAAAATCTTTTCCCTTGACTTTTTTAGGCTTCAAGTAGTAGAGTGATACACTAATGTCAGCGTTACATTACTACACATTTACCAGAATGAAGACAAAATTGTATTACAGCTTCAAAGGATGCCTATTTTATATGCAAAGAGGTAAAAAAAAATTCTCGTATCTAATTGACTTCAGCATCTGAATTGTTATATTAATTTCTTAAAAAATAAGGAATTAAAAAAATTAAAATCAGACATACACAATGAAACTATCTTCCTTTTAAAATAATGCAATTTCTTAAACCAAAAATACTTAAGAAAAAATACTATAATTTTCAGATCTAAACAACAAAATTCTCAGTTATATTTTTACTTACCCAGCAAATGCCTGGACTGCATAAAGCTTGGAAGCATCCAAAGAACTTGTACTTACTATCCGAGCCTTTAATAGAGACCAAAAAAGTACAATTACTTGATAGCTTTCAGTAAGTTTTGGACAGAATTTAACTGCATCAAACACGTAAGACATATGAAAATGTTTAGCAGGGTCAGCTCCAGGCCAAAGCCAGACTAACAGTTCCTTTGGGAAACATTTTGGGAGCACTCGGCACTCAGTGACACGCACTGGAAGAACCCATGGGAAGGGAAGGTATTGCTTCCCAGTACTGGTGCCCTTTAAATCCTATCGTGCAGGCAGGCTAGGTGACAATCAGAGGCAAAAATCCGAAACCACGTTTGACAGCAGCAGACCCCTGTGCTGGCAGTTATGGCAGTAAGCACGACAGTGAGGGCTACCCTGCGTACAAATGCAACACATCTGCAATACACTCAAAGGAGAACAAAAGAGTGGGAAGCCGGGAAAAAAACCATGCAGATTTCACAACTAAAATGAAGGAACAAAACAGGTCAAATAAGTCACAAACAAACATCAACAAAATACATGATCCCTATAGCAAATAGGTGATTTTAAACCTTTTCATCCACAGAACCGCTATCTGAAAGAGAATTGGGAAGAAGGGAATACAGGTTAGACAAAACAGTCTCTGAGAAAAATCTTACGCTATAAACAAAACTGTCAGTGTTTTAACCTGTTAATGTAGACCAGAATCCATGTAACACCTGTGCTTAGCTGTATAATTCTGGCAATCACTGTCACTACATCTTAAACAAGCAAACCCATGTTCCTGTAGGTAAGAACCCCTGCCACTTATGAAGGACTGTGGATAGCATATAATTCACGTACTGTATCACACCTCCATGTGATTTTTAATTTTACTGCTTTAAAAAATATTTTTACTAATAATGAATATATATTTAATAAAGTTCCAGTGTTCAAAAAATGATACTCCATTTTCAAGGAAAGTGTTTCTGCTAAGGATATAAACACCACACCCCCCATCCCAACTCCTGAACTGTAACTATTCTATCACAGCTACTCATAAAATGACAGAAATTACCCCCCAAATGCCAACAGAACTACCACTGTGAAAGTATAAGTTACTTCATATATATATATATCTCATGCTAAATTGCTTAATGCAAAACACCAATGTGAACATTTACAATCAGACAGAAAATATTTGCCGACAGAAAAAGCTACCCTTATTTAATTGTCTTGTCACATTTGCACTTTACAGTACAGTGCATACACGAAACAGCACTGTTCTAATTGTCACCTTACTGATCTTCCCACTTCCCCAAAGGGAGTGTGCATTCTACAGGCCCTTTAAACAGTCTGGGTATTCTCGAGATGTTTGGAGATTTCTCAGGTTATATACATTACAAAATAACAATTTACACCTTAAACGTGTGCCATATTTCATTTTTAAACCAGTTTATATCAGGAAAAATAACATTCAAACACATAAATCCAAAATCTACTGGCAACTGCAAAGCTGCGTAGAGTACAGTAGTGACAACCATGGAACTGAAAGGCTCTATTGTGCCACTAATTTCAGAGGCTACTTACATGATCAAAGCATTTGACTGACGAGATTTTATGAAAATGAGCTTACTCTTTAAATATCCTTTATTTTTATTTATTTGTGAAATGTATTTGTCTCACAACGTCAGATACTATTGGCTATTCTTTCAAGCATATAAAGAATATTTGGACAACCATACGATCTAATTTCCCCAGCCCCAAGTTGTTACAGAACTTCACCAGCAGGGTGAGAGCAGAGCCAGGAGGAACCTGGTGACCGTAGCCTGGGCTGGCCATGGAGACGGGCTGGGATGTGCCTTTAGGGGCCCTAAAGAAAAGATGAGGAGCAGGTAAAAGCAGAGGGCTGGAGCAGCACCCGGACAGCAAGGAGAGGAAAGGCACGAGAGCAGGAACCAGCAGGGCTCCGTGGAGGACAGACAGGGGCACCGGTCCTCAGACCTGTAACAAAGGCCGAGTCCAAAAGGGGAAGAGGAATCTGGGGACTGGGGGAAGTTTTAAGCAAGACGCTACTTGTCATTTTAGAAGCCTCAAGGAAATTTCTTCATGCAACCTGTGCCTTCTTTCTAGAATATCTAATCATAACAATATTGGTAATGCTGCCACATAAAGGTGCAGAATAAATCTCGGTATTATTTATGTGGAATGCAATTCTTAAATAGTTTGCAGATGCTTTGCTATCAGATGCCTAAAGAATCACGTGAATTCTACATTTACTTCACTTGTTTAAAAAGTTATATTAAAAATTGTTGAGACTTGTCTTCCACAAAAAATAGAATTTTTCAGAGCATGAGGGACAGATATATAAAATTTTCTTTACCTTTTGGGTTTCAGCCAACTTCATCTAATTTCACTATATTTCCTTTACTGGAACCTAATTTTGCCTAACTTTAGGGAGGAGAGTGACAAAAATTAGGAAGGAAAAAAGGTATGGTTTTAGTTCAACTTGCTTTTCTTTGCAGTCTCCATGTATAAAAAAATGCACCCATCTAATGGCCTCCTTTCCCAATAAAAATTGCATAAAGCAGACAACTGACGCAGATTTTCCAAAAAAGGGATCTTAAGAACATCTCTTCTTGGTACCAAATGAGTGCATCTTCAGAGACAAAATCAGTTTGAAAACGTCATTGTTTACAGCTTCTCCTGAACTCACCATGAGTGGAATAAACTGAGCTGTGGACGAGTTCTCTGCGTGTGTGACACCAAACCAGGAGTGTACACACCCACCCAGCAGTTCACTTCTGCAGTCGTTAGGCTGCCAGAACAGACAGCAACATTCCTTGATGTAGATAAGAAATGAACTGTGATTATGTAAGAGACCACGGAATGTATTTTCAACTCAGGGACTCAAGGCTAGACATCTCTGATTATACTGCTGAATGACACTGATTTACTTAAAAGAGCTTCATATAACTCATTTCTGTCATCCACACATCCAAACCTAAAAAAGTCATGAGTGCACCTAGAAGCAGTGGAAACACTGGTTCATATAGTTAACCCTTCTTACTTTAATTAGTTATTTCTCCTTAAATGTTTATTTTAATTGAAAATTCACTACATTATGAAATACCAGTAATAGCCTTCATATTGTGCCTGTATACCACAGGCCATTTTAGATAAGAGGAAGGTGTTTTTTTACTAGGATTATAGGAAAAATCCTACTGCTCCTTAATTGTTGCTATTTCAGCTCAGTGCTGAATATTTACAAACCTGGGTAGCAGAATGATGGAGAGCAGGGTGGTCATCTAGCTACATATTACTGAAAATTATATTTACTAATGTCAAATATCGAAGGCAAAAGGAAAATGCTCACCAGTCCTTTCAAATTTTTAAGGCAGTCCATTATACTTAATTAGGTAACTAAGCATGAAATTTTACAAAATTAGTCTCCCAGTTGCCTTTAATAAGTTCCAGGTATTAAAAAGCTGTATAATATTCAGCACAGCCACTAAATCCTGGCTTCTGTTGAAAGTGGTTTACACATAGGGACAGCTAGGAAATGAAGTGAGAGGGGCTTGTCATTTTTTCAGCACCCTCAAATAACCCCCCTGGTTATTTTCTATCCATCTATCACTTTAAATGTAGGCCTAAGTAAAATTTGCAACAAGTGTTTATTAATAATTGCTATTCAACCTTGGCATGAAAACTAACAGATCTTAGAGAAGTCTAACTTTACATTGTTATCAACTGTTTTCAAATTGTCATAGTCCCATTTATTCATTCTATTAGGAACGTTGCCACCTGTAACTTCTCACACAAACTTTCTCACAAAACAGAAATTAATCATACAAGACAACCAGTTTCTATACCCAAATTTCTGAGGAAAATAAAATCTATAAAGAATGCTAAAAGGGCAGTTTTCCAGCATGAAAGGTATATTAGCAATGAAGATACGGAAGTCAAGACAGAGCTTTGCTTTAGTAGCCTGTGACACCATCAGAAACACAACTGGCTCTATCAGTCAGTAGAGATATTTATATCACAGAGGTTCAGGTGATTCTGCCCCCCAGTCACAACCGTCCTTCCAAAGTTTTGTGTCATTATTTCACTTCTGCACTTCTCTGAGCAGCAGAACATTGTCCCAATACACTCCTCCTTCTTTAATGACTACAAAAATTC
>VYZQ01051164.1:25170-45855 GCA_013400655.1 Mystacornis crossleyi
TTGACTTGGATCGCTGTATCGTGGTCTCAGCTGCAAGCTGAAGTCCAGCTGGATTACTTCTGAAGAAATCCTAGCAAACAGCCCTTGGGTTTGACAGCCAAGGTGAGGGTTTTTCTTCTGGACTCTACCAAACAATAACACGTTCCTCGGTTCTCGCACTGAACACGAGGCCTGCCCTGAGACACGCACGCTGGTCTCTCCTGGCGGCACAGACAGAAGTGAGAGCAGGGCAGGAACGCCCAGTGCCAGCCTGGGCCAGAGGGCTGAGCCTTGGGCCGCCTTGGGCCGCCTTGGGCCACCTTGGGCCGCCTTGGGCCGCCAGGAACGCGTGAGCAGCAGCCAAGAGCGGAGCGCCACGCCAGCGGAGCACAAGGTCAAAGCAGTCAGTGACAAAGGCACAAGGGCTCACAGCAACGTTTTGGGGGCATTTACTTCATACCCGTTCTATTTTTGGCCCTGATGACTGAAAGCCCGTTAGCTGCTGAGCACATCAGATGTGATCTTGAAGAGCAAATCTGGCTTGGCTGCATCACTGCCACACATGGATCCCACTCAGCCACTCTACTGACCAAACCAAACGGGTGAATTGGGAAGACAAAGCTTTGCTTCTCAAGTGCACCCCTGCTGTAAAATAAAAAGCCAATGGTGGCACACCTGTAAGTCATAGAAAGCTACTACTGTTAAAGAGCAAGAGTAACGTGTACACCTCGGCTGAGGAACAAGGGATCAGAACGTTGTGTCTGGGCAACAGGCACATATTTCACAGGGTATGATATTCAGAGCTGCTGTTGGTATAAAGTTGTTTCTTCTCCTGGGGAGTTGTTTCCACTTCTGAGATAAGATTTAGGAACTATCTAAAATAGTCTCAAACATTTCAAATAGTATCTTCAGAACCTCCAAACTAGGAGGCTAAAAAATTTAGATAAACCAAACTAATTTCAAGACTCACAGCAGTGGAAGAAAAAAAGAAGTCAACATATAATCACGTACAAAATAAAAAGATAACATCAAGCCAATATCACTTACTGAGGTAAGACAAAGATTTTCTTCTGTTGATAAGCAAATGGGCTTACCAGACACAAAAGAAGAAAAACACTGAAATAATATGATTAGCATTAAAACATTAAAAAATGGATATTTACTGTTATCTTTTATGCTGTAGGTAAACTCAAAATCAAATTACAGTTTGTTTTGGCTCTGCTTAAAACAGTAAGTTGGAATAACTATGCCTAAGTACCCAAGAGAGACACAGATGTTAAGAGCTACAGACTGGTACACTGGAATGGAAAGGATGACTTTTGGTACTACGGGACTTTTTTGCTTGATAGGACATGCATAAATCCTTCTGAATTCCTCAACCCCTTTTTATAGTTAATAGAAAAAGGCATGTCTCCTTCTCCTTTATTTTTATGGTTTTTCAGAAAAAGCAAATTTCACCCACCGTGCCTTTTAAAGTTCCCAAGGAAAATTCCACTAATTTATGTTTGCAGTACCCTCCTTGCCTTATGGATGCAGAGGAGCATCAGCTCCGTCCTGTTTGTGCTAAATGAAACAGGAAGACCCACAGGATAAGCTTAAGAAGTGCTTTAGTTGATACTCATCCATTTCATAAATATTCTTCTCTGCTGGTTTATTTTTACATTCAGTAAAAGTACATCCCTCACATCTGTCTGCCCCTATTCCACTGGGGTATATACGCAGCTGAAGGACAAGAATTCCCTTGGTGAGGCTGCAGATGCACTGGTGATACCCAGAGCTATTCATAGTTTATGGGGCTGTGACAGCACTGACAAATCACTGGCTGCTGCTCCAGTAATCTGCTCCAGACAAGCTACTCGGGTGTCAGTCAGCAGATTGCTCTTTGCCACCACTTATTTAGAGAAAACAGATTACAGTATTTTCTGTGGGTTTATTTTTTCCCTAGCTAACTTGTATCCTGGTATCTTTAACACGCCATATTCTTCATCACAGCATCCAAGATACTTTTAAATGGCTCTATCAGCAACACAACCGTAAGTCTTGATTGTCAGTTTTACTAAAACTTCTGATCTTGCAAGCTATCTTAAGAATAATCTCAGCTTCTCAAGGAAACAATGCCCATGGTTAAAGTTCTGTCAGTATCAACAATAATTCTGCATCAGCAATAACTGGAGAGGTTTCAGGTATTTCCTCCTATTTAGAGTTCCTGGGAGACAACTGTTGAGGTGTTCCTCTGACCACCTGGAAAATGTGCACAAGGAAAAAGCCTGGTACCTGTCCCATGGAAGTAGTCAGCATTTCCCTTTAGCAGAAAATCAGAGAATCTCTTTCATACTCTCTTGTAATATTCTATTTCACCAATACACCAGAGGAAGACTTGAGCCTATTTATGAGCTCATGTTTTCCAAGTCATTACATTTCTTAAATGAAAGTCTAGATATTTTTCAGCCTGATGCTTTAACAAGATTCCTTTTATCCTGAAGCTGCATTCAAAAATTATGCAGTGTTATTTCTACTTCTAAAACACAACAGTCTAAAGAAAATGCTTAAATGTCTTGGAAATAAAAATTTTAAGAAAAAATTTCATCTTGATGATACAATACTGTGTTCATTTTCCTAGCAAAACCAGTATAAAAACCCCTTGGAACTGACATTCATGGTCAGCTTCTGTCTTAGCTCTAGCAGCTCTAAATCTGCTTAAGGACAAAAAGAGCAGACAAATGACATAAATATTTGTCAATTGACATTAATTCTAAAGTCAGTGAAAATAGTGTTTAATGGTCTTCAGTCTTCCTAAGGAGTAGAGGAGCAGAGACTTTCTTCTTTAACGAAGGAAACTAGCAGTTCTAAAAAATCACTTTTCCTAAAAACAGAAGTCATTCTCTAAACAGAAGAGGCTTGGGGTGGTCTGGTTTGTTGGGTTTTTCTGTTTGTCTACTTGTTTTTATTAAACAGCCAAAATACAGATTTCTGCTAAACCTTCCTGATTAAGGATGTTGGGGGGTTTGTGGTTTGTCATGGTTTTTTGTTTGTTTGTTTGTTTGTGGGTTTTTTTGGTTGGGTTTTTGGATTTGTTTGGGGTTTGTTGTGGGTTTGTTGGCCTGGTTGGTTTATTTGGTTTTTTTATGACTAAAGAATAGGTGCAGCTACTCTAGGAAAGAGCATCTGATAAGAGTAGAATTTTTGGAATCTGAGGCTGTTACACAATGTAGTTGTGACACACATTTCCCTAATGTAATGCACACTGATTTAGCAGGAGTTACTATGCTAAATTAAACTGTTGGTCTTCAATCTGTTTGGTTACTACCCTGTTTACAAAGAGATGCTGTATTATAATCTAAGATTTTCTGATCAGAATGAATGCTGTAACTACAGAATTAAAACACAATAAGCCAGAAGAACCCTATTAGGTTTCCTGGAAGATATACTGAACAGGTTTTTAAATGAGTGAAAGAATTATTTAACCAGTAGAAAGAAGGCACAGATAGAATGTGCAGCAAGCAACTGAAACAGAGTATCCTTTCACAAAGCCCCGACTTTAGAGTAGGTGCTGAATGTAACTCCTTGCTTTTCCTTCACAGACAGAGCAGCAAAACAGGCAGAGTTTGAAACATGCATTTAAATAAGCTTCTTATTTTACTGGCAGCTTTTCTTAACATGGAACGAAATGAGCACACCACCAGGGCAGTGAGGTAATACATCACTGGTTCCTTCAGCATCAGATGTTAGAACAAAGTAAGAGTATTCACACTCATCTCTAAGTTCTATTCTTCAGTCAGACACCACAAAGGGTAATACAAATCCTTCCTACAAAACAACAGAAACACTTCCCTCCACTGTTGAGGAGGCAAATCCAACCCCTGTGCCCTGTCCTCCTGAATTGTCACTGCACGTCTGTATAGTTAGATGAGTTCAACCATCCTGACATCAAAAACAATCCACAGGTTAGTCTTTGCCTGAAAATTCAGACCAAAGATGTTTTAAAATCTGAATGATTTTTAAAATCTGACACATTAAATGATGACCAAGATCTTTAACAACTGGATCAAGAAGCTACTGCTCAAACTACCATTCGTAGAAAGGTAAGGTCTAAGTTATCATTAAAAGCAGCTCAAAAGAGCGCACACAACTCTGGAATCTTTCACAGAGGCTTCGCTTCACCAGGACAGAAAATCATGCTTATGCTAAGGCACCTGTAAAAGGTAAGATAGGGACGGAATGGAAGAAGACATTAGGGAAAAAGAAAGCTAGAAAATAACAAATGATGTCTAAAACAATGAATAAAACTGTAAGTCATTCTCAATTACAGTGTACAAAGAAACAAACAACTGCTTAGTATTTCCTTGATTTTTTCAAGCCATCAATCCCTCCATTAATATACATGCATCCTCACAATGTCTCTGCATCCTTACAGAACTTTAAATCTGAGGATTACTCATGTACTGCTCACGTCTCCTCTCATTCGTATAACCCAGTCATCGCAGTATGTATCAAAAAACATTTTGTAATAAATAATACATAAGCAATCAGCCCAGAGTGCATTTTTTCCTCCGGCTAGTGACACAGAACAGGACTATCTTATGGGCTTCTTGTGCACTAAGAAATTATTTCTGTGCCAAAGATTTATTGACCTCACTTATGCATTACTAGAATGAAAATCATATAATTCTAAACCCTTCTTCTGTATTAAACTGGAGAACTAACAGTACTGCATTACGTGGTTATATTGCTGCTTGGACAGGTTGCTGTCTACCTGCTCCTGCCTACACAGAGGGATGAAACAATTAATTAAAGAGTAGGTTATGTTTTGGTTATATAATGAAGACTAATTCAAAGAACTTGTTCTCTTTCTAGTACTTTTCCATCCAAAAGTAAGAAATCAGAAGTTGACTGTGAATCAGTTACAGGGATAAGAGAGTAAAAAACCCCAAAAACATTCATAAAAGTCATGTAAACCCTAGAACAGCTATTAGTCACTTCTAAAAAAAGTTATTATTGCTCCCGCAAATACTAAAATGAAGCTAGAATACCTTAAATTACTATTTGCTTAAATGATAAACTAAGTATTCTCTGGACATGCCTAATTACACACAAAGAAGAGGAGGCAGGTTGTCAAAACTGAGAAGTTACAAAGTATGTTTTGTGAGTTTTGTAGAACTCCTTTAAGAACTGATTTACAAAATGTTTTTTCCTAGACTATGTGCCACTCAAGGAATAAAGAGAAGCTGAAGGTGTTTTGTCTTAGCAGACAAACTGACTCTAACAAGACATCCTTCTTCGAAGGCTGCACACCCAGCATTCAAAAATGCATTTCTGTATCACAGAACAGCTGAGACTGGAAGGGACCTCTGGAGGCCTCGTCCAAGAACCCTGCTCAAGTTGGGCCACCCAGAGCAGACTGCCCAGGACCACCTCCAAAGACAGACATTCCACCTGGGGAGTTCATTATCTGTGAATAGACTGTCTGGAGTAGCCATCATGCAGCCCACTGAGAGCAAGTGGAAATTTAAATAAAGGTTTGGCTCCAATAATACTACACGTCACTCAGCAGAAATAGTTTTCAGGTAATAGATTCTTTGAGTAGACTACTCCAGCTAGAAAACTTATTTTGCAGGTTTAAAATTCTGAAGAACTGTTCTGCAGACACAAAGGTAAGAATATCATATTCATCCATGGGATACAAAACCACGACAGACTGTGTTGCTAATACAGCTGGGTGTGCTACAGGGCCCGAAGAGACACTGGTACCAAAGCTTTTGGGGACTGCTGAGGCAGAACCCGACTGAAACACGAGCCCTCCCCGGCGGCACGGAAGACCAGAGGCACAGAGGAAGCCGAGCTGTTACTCCACAGTGAATGCACACTGGTCTCAGAGGATGCTGAGCAGGAGCGTGTTGTAGTGGTTCGTCTGCAAATCCCCCTTAACCTGCTGCTGTATGCCCGTGCTCCTTTACTGCCCCTCTCTTTTACAACAGTCTGTATTATTTTATTTCTGGAAACAAAAGTGGAGGGCCTAGTACGTCTCATACCCATGCAGACACTCTGCCCCAGAGCCTACACCCAAAAATACATTTTCATAAACTGGTCTTGGCGTCAGATGGATTCTCTGCAAATATAAGACATGTTTCAGCTATGCAGAAGAAAAAATGCCAGTAGATTAAGAGACTAAAAGGAGTCTTTCACCTGCTGGGTTAAGAGAAGAAAATACATTTAATTCCTAGAAACAATTGCTTGGGATGCATCAAAGCTAGTTCTCATTTTCTAACATTGCTGTTATCTACCAATGTACACAAACACACAGACTTCAAATAGTGGAATCAATCTGGGTTTCAAAATTTTGGGCCTTCCTTATGTGTTTTCTTTAATTAAGTCCTCAGATCATTATATTCCTGTACAATGACTAGGTAAAATGAATGTGGTTCCCCTCTCTCATACCTCATAAATCAGGAAAAAGTAATGAAAATACTATTTATTGATACCTGTCCTTTCATATACACACCATCTAGTATCTAACAGAGTACTGTAGAAAATTACCTGAAAAATACAAGTATACAATCGAGTGTCATTATTTAAATGTAAAAACAGACTTTAAAGTAAACTCTACAACTATCAAAATTTAAATGCTTTTGTAACATAATTTCAAGATGACTATATATTTATTGTAAAAGTAGCTGTTTATGTGCAAAAAAAAAAGGCTATATTAGCTCAAGCTCATTACAGTGAATACAGTCTTTGGCTACAGTTTTTCATCTTTAAAATGAATGTATCACATGATTATTTTTCCAAGGCAGATAAAGGAAAGAGTCAGTCAAGGTGACAATTACCACCTGGCTAGCTACAGTCATTATGATGCTCCCAATTAAATGCACATACAATATTATAATGAATGTTATTAGCATTACAGTGAATGCTTACACTGAGTATCACCGTATCTGTATGTTACTAGAGGTGTTAAAGTTATATACATGAATGTCTGCTTTGAAGTCTGATAATACAAAAGATAAAAATCAGAATAAATCAGTGTCAACACCCTCCGTAAATTCAGTTCCTTACTAAAGCTCCTTCATACATGGATGCTACCATTTACATTCTTGTCTTTCTTCTACACCCTACATCCTTCTCACCCCGTTTGGGGGACTGACTACTTCTCTGAGAGCTTTCCCCGAGTACAAGTAAGGACAGAATCAAAATAGGAACAGACACAAAATCAGTTCAGACTTTCACACTTGTAAGTACATAACAAATTACAAGTAGCATAGGGGATGGAGAACACTGCTCATCTGGATGAATGTAGAACCAACCATGGCTTGAAAGCTGCTAAAGAAAGCAAGAGTGTAGTATCTGAACACTCTCTATTACTCCTGTAAATATATCTATAAAACTATGAGAAAACCAAGAACAGTGTACTACTTAGTTCTTTTTTTAAGACTTAAATCTTGCGGTATTTAATTTTCAAGTTACTGAAATTCAAAGAAATACAGTTACTTACAAGCATGTCTGGCTAAACGTATTCAGAAAACTTTCAAAGCAAACTTTTTTATTTAAATTTAACCGTTTGATTTCTGTGGAACTATTTCACCCTCTAAACCAAATCAGACAAACAGAATTTCTGCCACTGATTCAACGGGAGCCAGATAAGGTACTACACAAAAATTCATGTCCAACTCTAGTAAGAACAATGTTTTACTTAAAAGACAGTATTAAAATAGTATTACCTCCAGCAAGGATCTTCTCCTCCAAATCATTCATTTGTTTCTTGTACACTTTTAAAGCTGCTTCTTTAAATGATGGTCGTATTCTTTTTTTCTTTGGAATTTCAGTAATTTCAGTAACTTCAGTAATCAGCTCTGGGACATTCTGATTTTCATCTTCCCTTATTTCTACTTCAGGAGCCACGTCACTCTCAACGTGCAGCATCTCTTCACTAACCCCAGTGTCAAACTGTGTGTCATACTGCTCCTCCGGTAGCATTGCATATGGAGTTTCATACAAAGACTGGTCCAGCTCATACTCCTGGACCTGCTCACTAGTTTCACTACTATTAGTTCTATTTTCTAGTTTAGCAAGGACTTGTTCCATTACTTCTACGTAGTCTGTTTCATTCTCACCAGATGGTTCAATTAAGTCTTCCTCGTACTCTGCTTTGTAGCAATAAGGCTCAGCATAAACATCAGAATCAAGTGTTGTACTTGACTCATTTGCAGTAGACTGAGACAAAGTTCTAAACCTTCCCATAAAGGATGATCCGCTGTCTTCATACCCACTTAAACTTTGTGTACTTTTATTCCAGACTACTTCTAAAGCTGACTTAGCACGCTGAAGTGTAGATCCAAATTTCGGAAAACTGAAAGTCTTATCAGAAAGATCTATGCTTAATCGGCTATGCCACGATTTAGGGGCTGTTTCCTCCGAGTCATCGCTTGGTAGCTCACTTTGACTTCGGTACATCATAGGCAATCTGTTCTGATTCTGATAAGAGGAGACAGAATTTGTTTCCTGATAATCATCATACTGACCAGTCCACTGACTTTGCGTTTCGCTGTCAAGCCCTGGACACGACGGAGAAGTACCATCTAGAGTGAAATCATAGCTTTCAGTGTCATACTGGAGGTCAGAGCTTTGGCCCTTCCCAAAATCGGTCTGTTGGTCTGAAGGGCTGCTCATATCGTACACAAAAACTTCCTGCGTGGAGGAGTCTAGGCCCAAACCTGCCCCTTGTTCCAACTGATTCCAGTTTTTCCACGGGGAAAGATCATCCTGTAAAGAAAGCTGACTGTCATCATAGTGGTTTATGTCTCCAGATACACAGATTATTCCATTGCTTACTCCACTATCAACGGTTTCTACGTTCCCTACTTCATTTTGCTCTGGATACTCTTGCATGTCTTGGGCAAAAGTCTGTTCCTGGGAACTGCCATACCAGTTCAGAGAATCGTCTTGCCTTCGCTGCCAAAGTTCTCGATCAGAGGAAGACAACAGTGAACTGCCATTTGTTCTGCTAAAATACTGGTTTTCTGAAAAATCCTCAGAGTAAGATTGACACAATTTTGAGAAATCTGATTCTGAACGGCTAAGCTTTGGTGTTGCAAAGTCATTCTGTAAGTGCCATAAAGGAGTCACATCTGAATAATAGGTCTTTGATTGTTTGTCCATAGAGTCAAATTCTGGTGACTGATTGTCGTAACTTCTCCTGTGTGAAAAGGTGCTACTGTCAGCAGTTCTGTCAAGGTCTTTAATGTTTGGGGACTCAGCGGTCCCCTTTGTAGTGCTTGTTCTGATTTGATGTGCTGATTTAGATATTTTTGCATAACTATTCTTATTTATATCTGATTCCAAGTCTTTATCGCTGTCAGGTGACTCCCAGTCATGCATTTTGGATTTTGTATCCACAGTTAAAAGCTTCATATCCATGCTTTCATACGTCTGAGAAGAAGGCAGTCCTCTTTCTTTTTTGTCTTTTATTTCATGGGAAAATATATCTGTAGAAATTCCAATGCCAGTGCCCTTAAGTTTATAAGACTTTTTTAAAATCAAATCTCTCTGTTGTGATGACTCAAAGTAAACAAGAATGGGTCTTGGCTTTGCATTTGGACAGTCTCTTTGCTGCCCCAGTCTCTGGGCAAACTCAATTTTAATAGTGCTTTGTGCCTCTGAGAATCCCATTTTTTCCACTAATATTTTGTAAACTATGCTTTCAGCTTTTTCAAGCCGCTCTTCAGGCACATTTAGAAACCTAAGACTTGCTTTGTTTCCTGGGTGGCCTATCTGCTTAATGTAGTCATGTATGTCCCGAGTTTCTCTTCTGGACTGGACAAATCCAGTTCGCAATTGTTCAATTTCATTTTGCACAACTTCTACACTACTAGAAATTTCATCAATCGATTGTTTCAGAGCATTAACGTGCCCTCTTAATTCAGAGAGTTCTGTTTCAATTTGACTTATTCCCTGAAGCTCTTTAAAGATCATTTCCATAACATCATGGGTTTGGCTAATACAACCCGTCGAACTAAAGCCAGGCTCAAGAGTATTTGATTTCTGGTGACGGCCAGTTCTGTCCAGAGATTTACTTCTTAATCCCCATGTTTTCTTCCACGAACTTAGCTCTGAGTCTGAGGAGACACATTCTTGGCTCTTTTTCCATTTCCTCAGTTTCCGTAAGGCTCCCAGCTTCAGCGTGTGCAAAGTGCGTTCTCCATCCGAACTGCCGTCGGAGGCGGCGAGGCTGCTTAAGCTTTTCCTGTTGCGTCTCACAGGCATCGTGTGGGACAAGTATTCGTTTTTCTTGCTAGTAGTTTTTACTTCACTTAAGGACTCAGAACACGAGCTATCATTTGAAGACAGGTCTGGAACTAGATCTTCATTATTAGTGTTTGCTACAAAAATATGCCTTTGCAGTCCATTGGCAATAGCAACTCTGTAACTGAACGTTGGAGAAAGTGAAAATTCTCTATTGCTTTCCTCTTCTTCAGTGGATAAGTTGCGAGCAGATGGGCACTTGGCAATCTTTTTAACGGTGCTTTTTAAAGTATTTGAAAATTTCGGATTTTTTGTTTGTCCAATCTGAGTTAAGTCTTGTTCCTTTTTGCTCTGACAACTCTCTTTCCTTTTTGTACTATTTCCCGATTTCTTTGTAAACATTCCTTTGCAAATCTTATATATGTAAGATGAGATCAGGCTCTTGAAGAGGGCAGATACCATGGAGTGTAATTTATTTTAAGCTGTTTCCACAAACCACAATTTTTGATCCAGAGAAGTATTTGTATCTCCAAAAGGATCATCAGCAAATGTTTCAATGGAGACTCTAGCCATATAAACTACTGATGCTCTGGAATAACGTGACAGAAAAATAAAAAAAAAAAGAAAATCACACATCGGCTTGTTCAAAACAAAATCCTGAAGAGGTTTTGTATGTCTTGCAAAATCTCACTCCATTGCACATGGCTTCTTGAAGCGTCTAAAAAGGAGGGAATGACATTACAGTGGCTGCCAAGCAAACTGACCACTCAGTAATACAGACTGTTTTAACTAGGTTACAGTGAAAACACAGATGATTCCCCATAATTTTCTGAATAGATTTTCTCATGAATAATTGAGGCTGAAAAAAGTTCTAGGCAAATATTTTTAACAACAATTAACAAACTAAACTTATTTCCAGGTTTCTTCATCCTGTTCAGTTCTCTGACTTTAACAGAAATATTCAGTTTAAACGCTCTCTGCTTTCTTTCAGAGTACTGGCATTTCAGTTTAGATCAATATGATACATGGCAGTGATCACAAAAACTGTCAGAGTAACAAATTGTCACTAGCTAGTAAAACAGAAGTAGAAAGTTCTCTCGTGCTTTTTCTTTTGGAGCAAGGTAGGATTCAGGCACAAAAGTGAGTATTGTACCCATGAAGGACTGTTCTATCCTGAGATTGAATTATGTACTTAGCAATGGTTTGGGAAATAATTGCTTTGATACCAGACTTTGACATGCTGTGATAAGCCATGACTCAAAAGTGGGCTTATCTTCATGGTTTCTCTTTAAGAAGTCAAAAGAAAACAACTCATAGAAAATAACGGAAAATAATGACAACTGACGGAAATTTTCATCCAGGTTATTAAATTTGACACTGTTCTGGTCACAGAAAAAACCCAAACTCAAACCTACACAAAATGAGAGGGAAACAAACATGATTTACAAGTCACAGGACAGAAACAGGTGCCATTAAAACAGGTGAACTATTTGATCTAGAAGAAGTCTAAGAAGATTTCATGAGGTATCTGGAAGTTTCCATTCCATAAAACAAAAGTTTGTATTCCATTAGAAATGTAGTCAATACATCTTAAAAATGTAAATGTACTTTTTTTGTCCAGTATATCATTCACTTCCCATTTTCATAGCTGCAGAATAAAAACAAGGCAACCAGCTCTGAAAAATCCAGCTCTAAGAAAATCCAGCAAAGAGGAAGTTCTTAAAATGGCTATTTTGGTTTCTAAAGCAGCTAAAAATTCTTTGGCAGAATAAGAAGTCTGTTTAGATGCAGAGTATATAAAGGGTTAAAAATTGCCCTGTGGTGTCTTAAGAGGAGCAGAGACCATGAACTGTCCTTGCCTGCGAACAGCCTGGCACTGCATGAAACATCATGGTCCCCTCACACACCTCCAGATGTGGTCTCTGCACTGCAGAGCTTGTCTTCCTTGACCTTACCATGACGCTCCCTATATTTCTCCATCACACATACACACCTATGTAATGGTAAATATTAAACACTAACCCCTGATTCATACTGCAGCAGCAAAACGCACTGTGCTGCGCAGAGCACAGGCAAAGCCCGGCTGGCTGCTGGAATCCTGGAACAGAGCATGTAAACAGACTCATTTCTCTTCCACTTATAACAAAATTGGGATGCAGAGTGAGCAGAAGAATAGAAAACATCCTTTGCTCTTCCTGAAGTGGCTATTTATTATTTTATAAAAAAGGTGAAATATCTGTGGAACATGAATCACATTTTTAACACATATACATCACCATAGCCCTTGCCATGCCTTTTTCTTGGAGGTTTATGCCTAAAGTCAGAGTATTAAGAGCAAGCAATGTTTGGAAGCAAAAGAATGCTCAATGAGACTGCATGCAATTTTCAAGGAATGCAAATGACATCTCAGAACACTGAAAAGTTTTCACTAGAGCCAAGGCTGCCTTGTTTTCACATACTGTCAGCAGAGAAAGGAACCATCCCGGGACACTTTTCAATGTCAAAGGCACGTTTCTAGATGTGGAAACACTTGTTAACCATTCAGCTCTTACACTGAATGTTTGTAACCATTTATTGAACAAGATTTGAAGTGTGACTGCCTACCTCCTCCACCCATACAGCCACAGATTTTTAAATGCCCTGTTATATAAACTTCACTTAGATGACTTGGACATTCTTCAAATGAATTCAAATCAAGAATGTATAAACAAGCCAGAAGGCTTGTTTCCTGTCTCAGCTTAAAAAACATCAAGAAACGATGAAGTTATCACTGGAATCTGGAACATTTCCATTCACTTTAAATAAGGTTTAATGCTTCTCTGTAGAAGCAGCTTGGTTTCATAGCAAGCCATACACATACATACGTGTGGGTGCGTGTTTGTTTAATCCAGTGTCTAACCAATGCTTTTTATCAGAGATAACTGAAAGTACCACAAATAGCTGAACATTCAGCACTGAATTTATTTAAACCCAGTTTCTGACAACGCCATAGTGAATTAAAAGCTGTACTGTTACAAACACTGGGGGATCTGCTAAATGGAGCAGATTTATGTTCTCTCATGCGAGTTCTATTCCATCTCAGCTGTATTAGTCATATGATCTGTTAATCAGTTTACAGCCTACCACTGCTCTGTCAAAAAGTCATTTTCTACAATTGTGTGTCTACACATGGACAAGTTTGAGTCATTACAGGTCTCATCCATTTCTTTCTGTAAAGACTTGCATAGGTTGTTTTTAACATTTTAAATCAACGGAAGGTTAAAACTCCGTAAGATAAGGAACAGTCTTTTAAGAAGCACATAGAACTAAGTCAATTATTTGAATGAGCTGCAAGCTGTCATTCAGAGACTTTCTTGTTTTATCCAGGTCTCCCAATAAACTGTTATGACCTCGTTTTTTAAATTCTCACTTTGCTTGTTTATTGAATTAAAACAATTTATATGATAAAGTTCAACATCACTGGGTTAACCCATTCTAGGCATAAGGAATCATGTTGAAATGTTACAGCAGCGAGGTACGGACTTTATGCCAGATGGCAAAAGAACAGGAAACCCAAAGGTGTTACGGATTGTCAGACTAGAACTAAAATAAATTCTTAATAGGGTCCTTCCATAAAGAAAGGACAAAATGACACTTCCATCAACTTTTTACCCATAGCAAGTCTGAAAATAGTTTTGTTGATCAACTTGATGGTGAACAGATAATCTGGACCAGTTTCAAGCACACTGTTGAAAAAGCGCTGTCAAAATAAAAATGTCAGTTGGAAGCATCATGTATAAAGGATTTTATTCCAAGTCTAAAACTAATGCATCAGGTAGAAGGGAGGAGGAGTGGGCCGAGTTAAAAACGACAGCTTTTTAAATAATGCAAACAGTGTATTTCAGTTACATATCTGAACACCAGACCCCCATTTCAAAAAAATATTTTAACAAATTCAGCCCTGTATTTTTATTAAAAAGTGAATCATCTTAAGAATATAATTTTAGTATTGAAATAGAATAGCTAGATCACTGCTCAGCTTCTGTTCAGACCCCAGTAAATGAAGCTGCAGAGCAGCAGCTCTCTCCATTCACAGGTACCTTTGTGGATGCAGACTGGCCCCCTGTAAAGCAAGAACCAGGCAGGACCATAGCCTTGCTTAACCTCCACACTATTAATCAGCTACAAGGGGTCTGCGTGCACTGGAAGGGGGCAGGGAAGGAGATGAGACTGAAGTGCAGTTTCTCTCTACACAATACCCTGTGACAGTTCATGTTTGCAGCACCAAGACAGCAGGGGGAACCAAAACAAAACCAACAAGTCTTCATCTGCAGCAACACCGCTCTGTATTACTGCCAAAATAGGCACCAGAGTCTATAGACAGCAACAGATTTTTGTGACATGCAAAATGCTCCACAGAAATTAATTAATCAAACAAAACAATAAAAAATGTGTAAACAGTCTACCCCGCATCTGCAGAAACGGAGGCTAAGAGAGGTTCTCTTACCATCAGGAACATAACGAATCAGTAGCAGAATTCAGATATACAGATTTATTAATTCTGGTCCTTTACCAGTCTCATGCTTGCCTGGGAATAGGGTTATCCTGCCATAAGTGTACCTGCCCTCAGCTGATGTCTGCTGGGTGAAATGTATGCTCCCCTCCTTTCGACAAGTTACGGTGTACACTCACTGCACAAGGCTTCGTTAATTTACTGTAACAGGAGCATTATATTGACAATCATCTCAGGTGACCTAATTCAGAAGAACTTAATTTAGAGCACTTATCTGCTCCTTTATATTCTTCTTAAATTCTCACTGCAGTCTCAACTAGTGACATTTTTAATCTGTGTAATTGGTGAGTCTCTTAAGGCAAAATGACACTTAGCTCAACATTGCATACACTGTATGGATGACCTGCCCGAAGACCCTGGCAAAGGCAGGGACAAGAGCAATAAGGAGACCTGCTTTCTCTTTTGGGTAATTACTCCTTGTTCCAAGAACTCCTCAGCTTTTCACACCAGCAGACCTTGCCCTATCCCATCAGACCCTCCAACACTCACACAGGAGTGTGGAGAGCTATCAGCACTCTCTCCTTTTGGCTAGGAAGTGATTCCTAGCGTTCAAAACGATTTGGAAAGTTTATTACATCCACTTATTTACCTGGTATTTCTTTATGGATCCTACTATTCATACATATCTAACCACCCTCTGACATGTTGCCCTCTCTATTTATGGGAATGTAAAAAGTAAAGCTAACCACCAAACTGCTGTTTCAAAAGCCAGTCTTAAGAGCCTACAATCTGCTTAGTTTTTAATCCACAAGGCCTACTGCTGTCCTGAGAAAGTTGCACATATATTCATAGGGTACACTACAGAATACAATCTAAATATTTGACAGTCATATTGCAAGACTGGTCATTCCTAGCTGTTATGTATCTCTTCTGTCAGCATACAAGTTAACTGAGTTTAAGGATAACAGATGCAAACAGCACAGGCTTAAACCTGACTTTGGCTCACTGTCACCCCGTAACAGTGATTTAGAACATCTAACCCAGAAATCATATATAGAACTTTGTGCATTAGTGAATTAACTCAATAGTTTAACAGTTGCAATTAAACTACTTTGTAATATATAAAAGCACATTGTCTTCGGATTAGCTTGGAAGAAAAGCCAGGATGAGCAATTTTTCAGCAGAGAAAAGTCATCTTCACTGCTTCCCTACTACTGTGACCAATATGGAAAAAGAGAGGATTTTTTTTTTTTTTGGTAGAAGATGGTTTGGGGTTTTTTCATTACTGTTGAAGACAGACATGAGTGGAGAAAACTCCACTATTTTACAACAACTTCCATAATTACTTTTTTAGTTACCCTATTCACTACACCTTTGTATTTGTATTATTTGCATTTTTCTCTGTGAAGTTTTAAGGCAACTGAGGCTAAAACTGCAATTCAATTATTTATGAACTATAAGAAGACTGTTGGAGGCATTTAGAAGACTTTCTTTAGAAACACATCTGTAGTACGGTATTTACATTACAAACATGAAAAGTGTATTTGAAGCAACTGTTCTTAAAGGTCAATGGCCTTGACTAGAACTAAAAACTAAGGAAGAGATGTGCCAAATACAGCAGATTAATACTGAGATGCAAAAAGCTACAGAACAGAGTCTAAAGGTGAAATGTGGCCCATTTGGAGAGCAGCAGATACCATAGGCCAGTTGAATATACTAGTGCACACAAGAGTAAGAGGCTGCAGATGATTTGGAGCACAGCTTCAATATTATTTGACTAAAAGTACTGACTTTTTTCTCTTTGATGTTTCTAGTTGTTTCCTTGACTTTTTCAAACAAACAACTTCATACTGTAGTGTATAAACAAGGTGGTAATTATGACTTTTCCCCCCTTTTACAGCTATATACATGATATATGCTGTCCTACATAAACTTTAGTCAATACTGTCAGTTCAAAAACTGCTAAGACTGAGAAAATGTCACCAAATTGTTCATTTCTGTTTAAATGCAGACTACAAAAGGAAAGGAAAGCAAGGGGAGGGAAAAGTTATTTGCTGAAAATTGGAAACTACTGTATTACTAAGTCAGTACCAGACATATTAGCTGAGTTGCAGTATTACCAGCTTGCTATTATGTCAGCTTATCAGAAAGAAAAGAGTTACTATATAATAATCAGAACCTATTTAGTAGCTATAAAAAACAGACAGTACCAACACACATTGTGACTTAATCTCAGCTCTGTCCCTAGTTTTGACTGTGTTTTAATAGATGGTCCTTTAAAAACTACACCCTGGGAACCCAAGTGATTTAACTTACACTGACGCGTAACACACGCACAGACTGTATTTATAGTATACTGAGTGTATTCAAAGTTTCTTTTAACATTTCAAAAGTTTCAGCAACTTTTCAGGATAGTAATTCTGTCAGAAAATATAATTTTTAAAAATCCCTCAATTTTCTTTCAGGTAAGAATTTTAATCCTCCAACTGTACTGGCCTGCACCTTGGAATGGACAACACGCTGCCTTGAATTAGATCTCCCTTGGACAGGGTTTGCCATGAACTCTGTGACCATGTGTGCAGTACATCACTCTACAGCTCTGATTTTTTTCTTTCTTTAGGGCTTTTTTTTTTTACAACTACTTACAAAAATTCCCAGTGAAATGTTTACAGTAAGATATCAACTTTATATGGGCAAAGTAAGCCCTCTGGATTCCATTCCTCTGCAACGTAGATTTTATATATTTTCTAAAATCTAGTAAACTAATAGTTACATCAAACTTATAGAACAAAAAGTTATGAAAAGGAAAGCTTTTGATGAAGTGGCCTTTCGTTTGATAAATGGTAGCAATCGTCTGTGCCATTTGCATTTGAAAAATACCACAAGCACAAATGACTACAAGTACTGTTGACACAACATACACTAGGATGAGTGGGCACACACAGACAGAAACCATGCTCAGCACCTGAAGTGACATTCTTTGGTAAGGGTGGTAGATATCAAACATATTTCTAAATTTGCTGCAAAGACTTTATTAAAAAAACCCTTCTGCTGTCTTTGCTTCAAGATACTGACAACTGTGATACTCAGATTTGTACCTGAAAGCAAGAACCTCTGCTGCCAACCGAAGGGAATGACACAAATGAGAAGAACAAAAACTGTCACAACCTTCTTAGGGGCCAAAGAATTTTTATGCTTCAGAGCTGCAAGGGTCTCACAAGGTAGAAGCTATTAGACTACTATCATTCCTCCTCGATGTTCACAGCACTACAGTTAAAGTTGGAATTCTCGGTTCTCATTGATGCTTTAGTGAATTGGGAGATATTCTGAGNACCCTTCTGCTGTCTTTGCTTCAAGATACTGACAACTGTGATACTCAGATTTGTACCTGAAAGCAAGAACCTCTGCTGCCAACCGAAGGGAATGACACAAATGAGAAGAACAAAAACTGTCACAACCTTCTTAGGGGCCAAAGAATTTTTATGCTTCAGAGCCGCAAGGGTCTCACAAGGCAGAAGCTATTAGACTACTATCATTCCTCCTCGATGTTCACAGCACTACAGTTAAAGTTGGAATTCTCGGTTCTCATTGATGCTTTAGTGAATTGGGAGATATTCTGAGCCATGAATCTTCTCCTACTGTGTAACACTCTGGAATCCCAGGACTTTACCTGAGAATTCCTAAGTGCTTTCACAGCAAGATATAGTCATTATGGTAATGTTGTGCTGACATCACTGCAGGATCAAGCAAATGCTACAGAGACAGAAAACCTTTATACAACTCTCCAAGTTGTGTATATTCCACTGAAAGGACCCTCATTTATCCTGCATCATGGCTTTTTTCTATATGAAGTTCTTTGAGATGACAGCTAATCATAATTAATAATCATAAATTCTATCATTATATCCATTACAAAAGGAATTTGTGATGAACAAAACATGCTTTACCCTTAAATTCTACTTTTCATTCTTAGTGCTTTTAGACTTAACAGCATTGTCTCACTGCTTTTCCCATTAGATGGTAAGATTCAGCACTGGCTTTTAGAAATTCGTACGTGTCAAGTAACCTTACAATTTCAATTTCCAAATCACAGCTGTGTATTACGCTAAACAAAGGCATCTATTTTATATAATCACCAAGAGGAAACAAGCATGGTATCACCCTGTCTGTGAAAAACGGCTACAACTTCACAGACAGTTTATTTTCACATCAGAAAACAATTGATGTTACACCAGTGAATGTTTTGGAGGCATAAGAGTTCCTGTCAGCCAGGGGTTAACAACGGTATTAAGACGCTGTAAATGTTATTAACCCTTTTTGGATCAACATGTTATTAAAAAATCTTACTTCTAACTAGGCTGCATTGAAATTAGAAATGCAACAGAATGTTTTATGATATTTCAAGACTAATGAACAGTCAAATAAGCATTAAGTGGTTTTAATACATTTTTACTAGACATTATAAGACAACTATGAGTGTCCTTAGTTTAAGGGCACATAGCTTTGTGTTCTATTTCACTTATTCCATATAATCAATTGTCAGCTGAAAGAAAATATTACTAAGTCAAAAAGTGCAAGAGGAGCCAGGTGACTAAAGAAAGGCGAGGGCTAACGAATAGTCATATTTTTATATCTGCATAATTCTTCCTCTTAAAGCAAAATGAACCATCAATCTCATAGGAAGAAATGAGTTTTAGCTACTATTGGCCTCTGAAATTGCAGAAGGCAAAATATTAATTTTATCTTCTTGAACCTAAAATGGACAAAAACGTATGAAATAGTTATGGTGGTTTTTTGGGCTGTGCCTTGGAGGAGGTACATAACAGAGGGCATTCTAAGGCACAGACTTAGCTGTGGAACAGAATCAAGCCTGTAGTCTAAGCAAGCTGCCTATTCAGAAGAAAGCTGCAGGGTGTTCATCTTGGAGATTAATCAAGACCCAGAAATACATAAGCATCTGTAGATCTCAATTTATTACTAATCCTGTCACAAATTAGGAGAAAAATACTGACATAAATAAGCAAAACATACTATATTTTCACTGTGTATTCATGTAATTAATTAATTTATATTTTTAGATCAATTTAAACATACCGACTCACTGAAAAATCCAACACCATACTACCTTACTCAACTTATACTGTGAAGTTGCCAGCCTTACAAAATAACCCCCCCCAGTTTTTAATGAAGTGTTAATTCCAGAAGCCCAGACAGTTTCATCAACATTAGAGCATTAGAAAGCAAATCAGTTACAAATCAATGCATTGCAATAGCAAGAACAGTGGGAGGTACATTCAGAATGAAAATAAGCAAAGGAAACAAAGGAAACAGAAAACAGTACATAGACTAGACAAAAATACAAAGAGCATACATACCTGGATTAAATTCTTCTTAAAAATAAAATACAAATTACATACCACCATCTTTATATTACTTTCCTTTTACGCAGAAACACTGTACACAAATCCGTTACTATTCTGCCGTTCTTCCTTCGGCCTTAAATGATACAACAAGAGGCTGCTTCCCAGCGATTCAAGTCAAGTGCAGTCAGGCATGCTGCTCATCTGCAACGGTATCTGTTCTAAATTCCACGGTATTCCCTAGGCAGCATTAAACGGGGATTTTTTTCCTCCCTCTCCCATTTTTTTTCCCCTCCCACAACTTGTGCTAACAGCTAAGTGTAATCGCGATGTTAGCTACTAATTCATTGTGCAGCTCAGTGTTGTTTCTCCTCTGGAATGGCAGGGCAGGAGTCAGCGTCCTACTCCGGTTCAAAAACAACATCACCACGAGAGAACAGCGATCATCCTGGGGCTTTATGCGCCGGGACCTTCCCCCGCTGCCGTTTCCTCCTGCCACGGCTGCAGCGGCGGCCGCAATCGCACAGCCCCCTGCGCGCAGAGAGCCCCTCCGCTCCCAGAGGCGCTCCCGCCGCGCTCCGCGCTCCCGGAGCGCCACGGGCGGGGCGGGGGAGCTGC
>VYZQ01051167.1:12031-22563 GCA_013400655.1 Mystacornis crossleyi
AAAAAGAAAACAAGCCACAGTTTTCATAGCAATTTACAGATCCAAAAATGAAGCCAGAAAAATAATGGATTTGACCTGAAACTGACATGGGAGAATGATGAAATCTTCATGGACAAATAAAAAGTTTAATTAATTCAAGTGCTGTTACAATGTGTGTTCAGCTAAGGAAGTATTTGAAATTTTATGAGCGCTTAATTATAACAGTTTTTACTGTAATGCCCAGTAGAAGTTGTCCCTCACCCTCTGAAAATTAAGTACTTTGTAAGGAAGGATAAAGTTTCTTGTGAGGCCAGTCCAGGTATGGGAAATGACCTGCTTAGGAAATGAAGATTTACCTGCCTTGGGTGCAATGCAAATTCACTGACCGCAAGTTCCTTAGCGCATATATCAAAGTAAAGGTCCTACGAACAAAAATCAATCACTAAAAGACATAACTTCAAAACAAAGATACTCCACTTGATTTGCTGCTTCCTCTTAGAGGAAAGGATCAAAGTGTTATGACAACCATGAAATAACACAGCATACCCTGAAAGCTGCTCAGGTGCCCTGCTGGGAGCTGACATGCACATATGTCCTATTCCAGACAACCACTATAAAGCACTGAACAACTCATGGGACTGATCAAAATGACATGATCATGTATTACGATTTCACAATTACAGTTAATTAGGAAAAACATTACATTTGCTCCAGCTTCCTCAATGGCCAGTGTACATCCAACTCAGCAGATCTTATGCAGTTCACTATTCACCTTGCAATCCATTATTCCCTTCCTGCAAAAGGCCTATACTTCCATAAGGGTTTATTTTAAAACTCACACATTCAGCTGAGAACAAAGTGGCTCGTGAAGAGCCTGGAGAGCCTATTCACTCTGTACTGACATCAGATTTGGCAGAAGAGTAAGAACAGTATGTACTTCCTTCTCCCACCTTTCTGTATGTGAGTAGCAGGCTGTGTGAAAAAGAGAAGAGAAAGCAGCTCCAGGCAAGGCTGACCCTCTCCTGCCTGACACCAGCACGTGCAGGCACAGTTGTCATGTGCAGGAGAGCTGCTGTTCTCCAGCGCTCCACAGAAATGGCAGAAAATGACTCGACTGAAGAACTCCAAACCCACCTGTAACCTGCTATGCTCCTGCACAGAGCTTACAGGAAACCCACCATCTCCAATAACCGTGGATTTTATCCAGCTGTGTGTTCAAAGGACTGTTTTGAAGGAATTTGTCAAACTATTTACATAAAGTCAATTAAACTGCCTTTTTAAAAAAGTAGTTCAAATTTGACTTTTTCCAACAACATTTCAGCATTTTACAATGTTAACTTCTCATGCTGCAGTATATTCCCAAAGATTGGTTGGCCATAATCAAACGTGGTGTATTGAAAGTACTACTGAGTGTGACGGATAGGATGGGCACACTCTTCAGAGCTGCTGAAACGTGGAGCATCCAAAGTCAAATGTTGACACGTAAGTTTTAACTAAGGAATAGAAATGCTGGTGGAAAATGCATTATTTTCAGCAGTTGCATGACAGCTGAAGATACCCATGTTGTCCTTTTTTTTTTTAATTGTTGAGTGAATTATAATCTGGAATTTCCAAGTCCATCATCATTAAGATCCCATTTGCACCGCATTCTACCCAACGTGTCTAGTTCTCCTTAATGCACTTCTTTATTGGGCTGAAACAAAGTTTCACAGGAGTGTCCAATTTCTTTCAATTATCTGCAGTATGATGCCAGATTTGTTATGTGCCACCTCATTTCATTTACTGGTATTTACTCTCCTCCAGCTGTCAGCATCAATGTTTATTTTCTACCTGCTTGCTGCCAAGCTGCATTTCTAGAGCTGTTATGCATCTAGATTTCACCCACACTGCTCTTTTCATCATTATTTGTAACACCATCTCTAAACAGGGAATCCAACCTTCAAATGTCATGCAGTTATCCACAATAGGGTACCCAAATCACTGAATGCAGGGTTCTGCACTCATCTCTTCAGAGATTTGATTTAGTTTGATGTGTCATGCAAATAATATCCAAGTACACACTGAAATTAATGTGCAAAAGAAAAGATTTACTCTTCTCCCTCAACCAGGCTACAGCAGTAAACATGATTGTCACCAACATGGTTGGGAGTTTTGTCCCTTTTTTTCCTTAAAGAGAGTTGAGCTTGTAGTATTCCCAAAATAAACAATCATTCAACAACCTAGAGCCACAATATTTACTTGTTTAACATTTTAAAACATCAGCATACCACGCTTAGAATACTGAAAGCAATCGAGAACATTAAACAATAACAAATCACTACTGCCTTTGAGCAAAAACAAAAAAAGAAAATCAGTTTAAAAAGGCATAATTTCCATGTATTCTATTGCAAATTGCACTCAGATACAGAGGTGAGAAAGTCTCAGAGCTCAAATTTTGACTCCTACCTGTTTCAGTGAGGTTTGAAATTTATCATGGTCTAATAAAACATTAAAACAACCAAAGTAGCCCAGACCTGGGGTCTAATTCAAAAATAGACATCTGCTCTACAATACACTGTGGCACTGGTGCATTGCACAGTTGTGAGACTGGGGGTGCTGGTGGTAGGAGAGCATAAATTTACAGGTAGCACCAGGATAAATTTACAAGGTAGCATTTACTACAGGAAGTGGCAGGATGGAAAAAACCAGACATGATTCTGGACAAACAATGCCTCTCTCGTGTGAAATCAACTCAAATGATCTTTCACAACTGAACGAAATATTTTTCCTTGCTTAATACTTGTCAACCTCTATTAAGACGTTATTTCCATCAGCAGTGCTTGACTTGCCTGTGTCTGACACATTAATATATCTGTAAAGGTCAGAGCAGCACCAGGCCCAGAGCAGGCCTGGCTAGCAAGGGAGATTTCTTGTGCTCAGGAGCATGAAAAACACAAGCAGACCATTTTATTTTGGAGTGCATGACAACAGGGAACAACACAGCTTCTGCACAAGTTTTTGGAGCAGAATGCCTTATCAACATTTGCAGACACAATTATTCATTAACTTCTATTCATATTTAAAGAGATTGTGTCTATTTGAACCCAGGGCCTGTCAAGTGCATTGCTTCAGGAGTCTGCTATCCATGCAGCTTGTGAATATCTATGAGAACAGATGTAATGAAGAAAAAAAAAGACTGCAAAACACAAGATGAAAATACAGGTCAAACACCAAAGAAAATTACTCAGTCTGAGTACTTACTTTTAAACCTTCTTATATTGGAAGCATCATCTGTTTCAATATCATACACCTTTTAACACTAATATTACAGATTCTGTAACTACAGAGAAAGGAAATACATATTTGAGCCAAAACTGGAATTAAACTACTTCTACTCAATTTTTTCCCTACCTTCAGATCCTCATTATTATCCCCTAGCAAACATTTCTTTCAAACATAAGATTGTTAGTTTGGCTGAGATATCCAGTACGATGAGAAGCTTTCTCTGACTCTATATTTAAATAAGAATAATCTGATATTGCACCAGCTTTAAACTGTCTGCTTACTTTAGTTTGAAGGTGATCCTGTTACACTAATTTCATCTTGAAAAAGCAGTGACACTCTTTATGACAAAGTTTGTAATCAACAGCTTAATGCAGCCAATAGCCACATGAAGGTCCAATATATGGAAAATATGGTCCAATACAGGGAAAGATGTTCTGCTAGCACTCCTGAAAACACTGCAAACAGTTTACTGATTATGCATCTGGAAGACTACTCCTGTGAAGGACTAATAGTCCCAGGTTCTACAAAAGTTAATGTTTTAAAGCCTTTATAGGCCAATTTATAAATTAAGCTACAGAAACATAGTAAGAAGCTTATTATATTCATCACAACAAATGCACTTATTTGCACTGTTAGAGAATATAATAATCATTTTAGTACTTTTGTAATTATGGCATTCCCTTCCCCCAACCCCAAGAGCACCTGTTAATGTTTTAATTGTCTAATTAGAGAAGTTATATTGATTAAGAGTTTGTCTTGCTTTTGTAAAAAGCCAGCAAGTTTGCCTGTTAGCAATGCAGCAGTGAATGGGAGTGATGCATTTATACACAATACACATGGCTTCAATCCTGCAACACCTGTCAGTGTGATGGGATCACTCACTTCAAACTCCAAAAAGTCATATGAACAAAGGTTTGATATTATGTTACATTAGTTTAGAGTGCACAATTATGACATCTTTGAGACAACATTTAATCCTAGGTTCTAATTCTGACCTTAACTCCAACAATTTGAGAACAATGGGGCCCACAGAGCACTGCAAGGCACTGTCACTTCCCCACACTGAATGACAGTAAATTTTCTCCATCGCAGTCTGACAGGCTGTAAAATGGGGATGGTGCTTATACAGCACTTAAATTTTCAGTCACAGGTATTAAAGTATTTATATACCTGCCACAAAACATGATTGCAAAGAGATGAAAAAAGAAAGTAGGAAAAGTTGATAGCCGTTAATACATAACATGAAGATTATCAGAGAATAGATTTTATTTGATGGATGTGATAGTGTTTTAGATTTGGAAACTGAGTTCACTATATTATCATAAAGTATAAGCTGAAAGATGTGCATCCTGATTTGTCTTACATTTCTTGTACTCACACAAAAGAACAGTTTCTCATGTAGAAATACTGTATTTCTCAATCTTCTTGTTATTTATTTGAGTGCTTCTTAAGATTATATTATTGTTTTCTTTTATTATATGTCTTTTAGCTGATCTAAAATATCATGTGACAGAATCAACAGATTCATTATATGCTTTTCTTGGACAGCACTCTTTTAGTATTCTGAATTTCCCTTTAGGAGTGGACATACCTGATCGTCATCATTAACTTTTGGGGGGTCTTTATATAGGGAAACACTTTATTTAGACAAAGTGATTCTTAAAATGCCTAAAACAATGCATCACCTTCAGGATAACTGCATTTGTTATCACAGGAGGGACTGAGACAGTAGACGGAAAAGAGAGAAGGGGAGGAACCATCCAGGGAAGTCTCAACGTTTACGCATTTCTGATTCTTCTGTGGCTTTACTAGATTTACAAACCAGATGAAATTTCAGCTGAGTGCTGAAATTCCTCCCTAAGGCACCATAATGGTTGGCCAATATGTGCTCAAATTTAATAGCAAATATTGTCTCCTGTCACTGAGCAACCGAGCTATTGCCCCTCACATTCACTGAGGTCTGCTCCTTGAAAAAAAAAAAAAAAAAANCAAAAGAGTTCAAGGGAAAAAAAAACACAAAACAAACACAAAAAATAATAGAAACAAAATGTCTTTTATACTACAACAGTGTCCTCCCAAAGGGAAAAGAAGGAACCAAACCTGAACCTGCCAAGATTATGATTTATCTTGCATTCCATGGGGCAAATAAAAACTTCCCTTAGTACATTACATAAATTAAATAATACTTGAAATACCAACCACCACCCAAAAACAAACAAAGAAAATTTTGTGATTTGATTGGTCCCTCAAGTGGGCAAAACAAAATTATTTCAATCTATGCGATACAACAAAGACGTCTTACCAAACATTACATGTTCTTAAGCAATTACACACATTATTTTCATTCATCCTTCTTTTGACTCTTAGGTTTGCTATCAAAAGTTTCCAAGCTTGAGGGTTTGAATGCAATCTTTCCATTTTGGAGCAAATATCTTGATGAGGGTGAACATTCCTCAATTATATGTCCAAGTTGAAAGAAGTGACAGTTTGAAGACGATACTGATTTTCCCCAAATTTCTGTGGTGGCAAGACTGAAATTCAGAATTTAACATCAGTCTTCCAAACTTCATTCTCCCCTGGAAGTTATCCTTTTAAAGAAAAAGTAGAATTTTGAACTACAAACTTTTAGTAGAGTGTACCTCACCCTGAGTTCACCTCCACTACTGTAATAAATCATGTTACATTTCACACGTTCCTGCTGTGCAAATGAAGTCCTTGTGCAGTTGTAGCCTCTGTTTGGGCGTGTCGGAGGGCTGGCTCTGTACTGCACAGTGAGGGGATGGGTGCCGTGCCCACTTCCAGGGATGTGGCATTCCGCCTGCTGGGGACCACAGCGGGCCCTGCAAACGGCTGCACTGCTGAAGCCTCAGAAGAACCCCTCAGCCAGGCACATTGCATGAAAGGGCTTATTCAAAATTTGAATACTCTAAAAAAAATTCAGCATCCACATAGGAAAACACCAGAGTGAATTTCCAGATTCTGGAGTTGTAGAGAAACTAAAGGGAGACTCTGATGTTCTGAGATAATTGAACTCTGTGAGGGTATCAGATACATAATTGTATGGAGCTCATGATATCTAAAGAGACCATAACAGAGTCAAGCCAGACCTTGTCTGTATAGAAACAAAAAAATCTACAGATCACTGCATCCAAAAGGGAAAGAGATCGTAACCATGTTATTTTATATATAAACTGAATCCTATCTATTTATGGCTGTTTTTTCCCTGAAAATGTGTGTATTTCTGTATAATAAAACCTGACTTTGATGAGCTTTGAAACAGCTCTGTTGCCTGCCTCCAGTGCTCTGATGTCAACTGTGGAAAACTCAGTACTCACAAATATCTGCATATGCACATCTCTATACATCTCTGCAAGCAAATTTCTCCTGTAGAACTCAGCCCATACATTTTCTCCACACACAAATCAGATCTATAACTAAAGAAAGGTTTTTTTCATTTCCTGTTCTCACAACAGACGACATGAAAAATTAGTTCCATGGCAGATGAACACCCTGGCAGCACTTTGATTTGCCACAATAAATAAGACTCCCCTAAAGTCTAATATATTAAGTAGATGTCAGTACTGACAAAAAGAGTTAAAGAGCTCCCTCCAGAACAGTAGAGGGTATTTGCATGTTTGGATACCTTTTTGCAAGTACAGAATTGTTCAAACTTCTAAATAGGTATTTGAATCAGTTAATATATTCCAGCAGAAATTTTTAACCAGTATTAGGGTGCAAATGTTTAATATGCTTAGGACCGCATTGAAATGAGTGGGAAAAAACCCACACCTTCCATCCACACAAAGTTGAACTCCTCCCCCTCATCCTGACCTACCCCTTTCCCACTATGGTATGTGGGTTACTCTTTAATTTTTGTGCATTCACACATTACAAGATGTTTGTATATCCTACAGCACTGTTTTTGAAGTGGAAGATGATTTTGGAATCCTTTGTCATCCTGACAAAGCCTGCACTTGCAGGAGCTAACAGACCAGACTACAGAAACTAAATCAGCCATCAAAAGCACTTTTCAAAAACTGAAAGGGATCACCTGCTAAGTATTGTTCTGAAATTGCCAATATTTGTTTTTCTAAATTAAACAGATCTTTGAATTTGTCATTCAACTACTTCTGAGACAGGCATCTAACTGATAATTGTTCCACGGATGCTTACATAAAGTATTTGTATTTCTAGGGTTAGAACTCAAATGCCTATGTTGAAATCAATCAGATTTAAATGAAAAAAAAAAATGGACATGTTAAATGAATTTTAAAAGGGTCACAGTATTAAGCCCTAGATGACCCCAAAGAAAAAAGCTTCATCCTAAAGCCCACTGAATGATTTGAAATGCTCAGGCATCTTTGTATCACTCTGGATTTGCAGGAGAACTACTTATATACAATATGATTAGTAGCTAATGATTAAGAAAAAGACATTTCAGGGCTATTGTATTCCTCTGGCTTCTATTTACATGAATAGAAATAAGTACTGCTGCCTAATGCAGTTACTTGTAACAGCATCTTACCATTGTCACAGGCCACAAGCCATGATTCAGTAAAGTGGGGCAAGTCCTACCCAGAAGCTCTTCTAATGAATCAGTGAAATAACCAGAAGAGTAAAATAGGTCTAATGTCTTTAAAACAAAAGTTTCATTTGGAGATAAATTTTTAAGTTTGTTGATAGGTAAGAACCTTCAGAAGTGATTAGCGGTGTGACTCTGTATGACATTGACTGAAGGGGAATTTACCATTATTCCACTGGAAAGTTCTTGAATTTGAAACAATCAAAACATTTTTAGTTAAATGAAAATTTTTCTTGGAAAAAAAAAACCCTGTTCTGATGAAATGCAGGACTTCTGTCTGATGAGTTTGACTTTGAGGTCTTTGCAAATAAACTCTTTCTTTTCCAACTCTATTCAGGGATTTTTTCTTTTCTTTCCCCATCACCATAGATGTTATGCAAAATACAGCTCTGAATTTATGTGCAGCTCCATTTCTACATAGATTTAACACACTAACTTTTATAGTCATTCCACTTTCATGATTTCAGAAAATACTCCAGGCATTTAAGGACTATGACTGTGAAGGCAGTGAAAAAAAAGTTAGGAAAACCAGGTTCCTAGCCATCATGTTAAAACAGTTCTCAGACAGCTGAAGCAAGACAGCTGACATAAACTGATGGTGCTTTGCTGACTCCCAAGCCAGCTGTGTTGATTTGTACACACTGAGCTTCTGACCCATTGTTTCACCGATCAGTAAAATTTTACTGCTATTTCTGCTGCCCTGATAAGGCAAGATTTCAGTCAGGTTACACTCCATTAAATAAGTGCCATCCATATGCAGTTAAACAAGCCATTATCAGGCCTTCACAATAAAATGACAATAAACTTTACAGAACAGATATCCACTCCATACTGTGAATTAGTTAGGTTTGCATAAGATCCTGTCTGACACACAAAGAACATCTCTACAGCAGCCACAGGCTTGGCTGGTTGCTGGTTTAGCACTAAGCTGACATTACTCTTTTGTCATTTGACTCAAACCAGGTCCCCAGTGCCAAGAGACCGGTACGAGAGCCTCCTACTCTTTGCAGTGGAGGTTTCCTAAACGGCTGCACCTCATTTAGCTTTGTCTGTATTGCCAAAGTTTTATCTCTGGAAAAAAAAACCAGAAAAACTTGAATGTATAAATGTACAGAAAGGCTCGTCTTGGTTAGGGACTTCCTAAAGCTCAGCTGTAGCTCCCGAGAACAGTGTGCACATAGGCACATGCAGCCAGGAACATACGCATGTGCCCAGGCAGGTGGGGGCATAGATGTGTGTGTAGGACTCCTTCAAAGCCCTATAAGGTAGAAAAGTATTATCCTCACTTCACAAAGGAAAGGTGAGGGGTGGGACAGCAAAAGGACAAATTCCTTATCCTTTACTTGTGTTCATTTGAGATCTCCCTGATGAAGTTCAGTGTTATAAAAATGAATGCAACTGACTTACCTTCAGCAAGCCAAGCTCCTTGGCAGTGATAATGAGGTCTCTTGTTCAGGGTTTTCATGGAAAACCAGTCTTAGTCACTTTTGAGGCCAAAGAGAAGTTGTTGCAACTCCAGAGAAAAGATGGTATACCAGGTTTCACAAGGAATGTCTGCAATGTTCTGAACTATTTCAGCAGATATCACAGATTTATCACCATTTTGCAAAACTTTCCATCTAAACATCTTTGCTCTCTCTGGGGAAATGAAAATTCACTCTGGAAACTGAGTTAATAAAAAACTATCTTTTTATACCTTGTGACAAAAGGCAAGATTTGTCTACTTTTCTGAAGAAAACCACTAAACAAATCTCAGCAAAACTATNAGACCACCATAATGAAGAGGAATACAAAGCAAACAGTAATAAGCATTTACAGCCAACTTCACACACAAAAAAGGCAGTGCTTTCAGACTGTATGAAGGAGCATTTCATTCAGCAATTAAGAAGGCAGCTTATAGACAAAGAATAAGTTGAATAACTTCTGAAAAACATTTTTTTTAGTCTAGCTGCAAATACTTAGTAGACATGTATATCAAAAACTTTCAAATTGCCAGTGGAAAATATGTTGGTTCAAATGGATCAACATAACATTGGAAAGCAAAGCGTTTTCAATCCTGAAGGAGGTTGTATGCACTGAAGCAATACATGATAATGCTGTTTAGACATTGCACAGACAGATGTGGATAAAGGCAAACTTATACTTGACTATCTACTTCTCAAATTCATACACATATTTCAGAACTAAAGCTGGCATAAATACACATGGGAAATTTTGAAAGCCTCAACAGAACGGCCAGACCTAGATTCCTCAGACAACATGACAACAAACAGAAGGAGAAACCAGCTCATCTGGGCAGGGTGTCAGACATCACCCGTACCAGCCCTGCTCCCAGCTCCATGCCAAGTCCCTGCAGCCTCCAGCCAGGAGCAGCACAGTCACAGGTGCTCAGGCCTCCCTGCAACCTCAGCCTGTTTAACAGGAAAACCTGGCCTTGGGTAGCTTTCAGTCCTTTCTTCCACCCCCGAAAAAAGAGAAGCACACCTTTTCCTTCCTGTCTTATCTAATTACTGCAACAAGAGTTTGGTGGTCTGTGCATCATGAACACAACCACAGGGACATTGTGCTCTGCATGCTTAGCGTCCATATCGGTTTAATTCAAGTTCCTGTGCACTAAAAGTACAAGAATGTCTCATGCAAGGTCCTCCTTTGTTTGAGGAGCAAGCAACAATGTAGAAGAAATTGATTAAAAAAAAAAAAAAAAGGA
>VYZQ01051167.1:23914-38079 GCA_013400655.1 Mystacornis crossleyi
CCCGTACCAGCCCTGCTCCCAGCTCCATGCCAAGTCCCTGCAGCCTCCAGCCAGGAGCAGCACAGTCACAGGTACTCAGGCCTCCCTGCAACCTCAGCCTGTTTAACAGGAAAACCTGGCCTTGGGTAGCTTTCAGTCCTTTCTTCCACCCCCGAAAAAAGAGAAGCACACCTTTTCCTTCCTGTCTTATCTAATTACTGCAACAAGAGTTTGGTGGTCTGTGCATCATGAACACAACCACAGGGACATTGTGCTCTGCATGCTTAGCGTCCATATCGGTTTAATTCAAGTTCCTGTGCACTAAAAGTACAAGAATGTCTCATGCAAGGTCCTCCTTTGTTTGAGGAGCAAGCAACAATGTAGAAGAAATTGATTAAAAAAAAAAAAAAAAGGANAAAAAAAAAAAAAAACGGACAAAATTTGGATGTTAATACCACTAAGCAAAGTGCAGGAATGAGGACTCTTTCCTCATTGCTAGAAATTTCACTACAGACTAAGAAGCAAGAGCATAACTCGAACCTACCTTGAAGATTAAGCAAGATGCCTTACTGTCCTATTTTATTAATAATATCTCGGTTTGCCCGACACTGATAAGCAAGAAACAGTAAACAGCTATTTTGAGAAACCTTTCTACTAAGCTCACAACTATAACTACTTAATTGTAGTCAAGCTATCCACCCAAAGCAAAAAAGGACACTGAACGTCCTCTTTACACTTCAACAATACCCTCCCAAAGACTTTTCAGGAAAACAAGTACACTCAGACAGTTCAGAAACTGAACACGTTCAAAATCAAATTCTCTTACCTCAAACCCAATTCAGCCTGGACTGAAGCTCCTCTCTTAACCTGGAGCCTTTTATGGGCTCTGTCATGTGGCACAGCTGTTCCTGGGTCTGTAAAGAGGCACGGGTGTATTTGTGTGCCCCCCACTTAATGCCCTCTGCTTTAACATTAAGCCTTCACAAGGGAAATGAGTTTTGGACTTCAGTTCTATTTTAGAGTTGTCTAATTGACTGAAGCCCTAGGTAATAGGTGCTTCCTGCAAATGCTGTGGTCTGTCTGCATCTGTTGGGTGAGCCCCGCAGTGCGGTGGGTTACGGCTGAGCCCTGGTGGGAGACGGGAGTCAGACTGGAAGCCACCTGCAGTGAATGAAGTGCAGGTGATTCCAGTGTGCTGAGCAGAGACCACACGCTGCTGCCCTTGCTATGTTACCATTTCCTGTAGGGGGGAGAGGAAAAAAAAGCAGAAAACCACGTTTTCTGCTAGCATTTGTATTGTAGTAAGACACACTGAGGCTACGTAGGGATAGTTCTTATATGTGTTCAGCCACATTAGTGATAATTTTAAACTGCGGTACTTGGCAAAGAGATGGAAAAGGGCAAGAGACATCAAAGTCATTTGGTTCATGGGTAAAACAAGTGTTTACAGGAAGGCATTTGATCAAGGATGAGTTTTTTAAAAGAGGATTAAGACAACTCAAGGACTGGATGGGGAACAATCCAAGTAATAGCAGGTTGCAGAAATGTAAGAACACTGTTCATTCTGCACAGAATGAGATAGGATTTTCATGAGAGAAAAAATGCAATTGTGATTAGGACAGTATGGAAAATGCATTCACGAGGGCAAAATTAAGATTGCACTGATACAGCCTAGTGTTTCAATGTTTACTAGTACAAACCTGATACTATTTTTACAATGGAAAAGCGAAACAAAGAAGATTGCAGTGAATAATCGTCACACTTTTGTTGTGATATGCACATATCACTGTGAAATGTTATGTCTGGTTTACCATTCCAAGGGAGGACTAATTCTATAACTGCTTTCTTCAATATTGGTGAGAGAGAACTTTAGCAGATGTTCTAATTATTAATGAGTCAAAGAAGTTGTTAGGGCATGAGCTGGGGCTAGGCAGAGGATAGTTCATTCCAATATTATATACTGCAAAAAGCAATCCTACCTCCCCCCAATATACTCACAGTTCCCCAAAATTACATAGCAAACTTGATTAGTTTCCATTTTTTAAAATAATATTTATAATTTTGCTTCTCTTTTTCCTTATCTCTTTATCTGATAGAGAAGGAAGGGGATAAATGGAGAATGAGCCAAGAAATGTTAATAATTTAAGTAAAAATTGTGTTTTGCTACAACTTTTCAAAATAAAGTGAAACATTTTTATCATAAAAAAAATTTATGTATACTTAGGATCTGAAAAACATAAAAAAGCTTGACCAGTTCAAATTATAACTGGTTTTCTTAAATGATGGTGCACAACAAACATGTCGAGTAACAGAGGACGCTGCATTATTTATCACTCAGATGCTTTCACATCTGGGGATAGCAAGGTGGTGAGTAGTAGCAAAAATGGAGCTGTCAGGAATAAATTGTGTCAGACCAGCCTAACTTCCTTTAATATTCTTTATTGGCCTAGAGACTTTGTGAATGGGGAAGAAGTAGAAGTTCAGACCTTGTGGCTTTTATCTGGTGTGTCCCAGAGGTCATTCTGACAAAAGAGATGGGTAAAATTGGACTAGATTATAGTAGTGGGATGCACGAAGTGTGCAAGGGACTCTTTGGAAGGGAGTACAATGTCTGCTCCCCCCATGTGGAATGGACAAATGCAAAAGGAAAAGTTCAGGTGAGACAACCAAAATCACTCTTAGAAAGAGCAGAGATCTGATTCTGCCTCTTGTAAAGTTTGTAGTCTCCACACACATAAAAAGATTTAGTGCAATCCTGTCAAGGGTGCCATAGGTTCTTCTAATCCCATTCTGAGAAAAAAAGGGACCTCTCAAGGTACTCTCAGTCTAATTTTTCATAATAGGCTTAGTGATGTTCTGAAAATTATATACATGTTGAGATGACACATGAAATGAGGTGCAGTTGAATCATGGCTTTCAGGAGTGGGTTTAAATCTACATGTGAAAACACAACAGAATCAGGCAAAATATGGATATTTTTAAAAAGCATTAAAAAATGTACAAAGATTTCAAATATCTCTGTTCTACAGAAAAGTTGAAAAGCATGACCATGCTCTCCTCTGATTTCAAAACTCTGTCCTCTGTTCAGGGGATCCTACAGAAGCAGGATTCAAAGGTAACAGAGAACTTGTCATTGTACTTCCCCCTCACCAGGAAGCCAAAGCCCAGGGCCAAAGTTCCTGCTACCTGTAGAGCAGGAAGAGAGGATGGGTTCCAGCCAACAGAAGCAACAGTGGAGAACTTTATTTCACTATGTTTCTATGATTCTTGCAGAAGTTAATATGATCTTATATCACGAGAATGTTTTGTCAGTGAATGAATCAGGAGCATGCTAATGGAAGAGGGAGCTTCTGTTTGTACACAGATCTCAGCAATCAGCAGCGATGGGAAAGCAAATACAGAAATGTTCAGGACAGTTAAATGGGAGTTGATATATGATAATTTTTTAAACGGTGGCTGACTCTGGCAGGGTATTTTTAAGCAGGATTTCAGCCAATGTCTGAAAAAAGTGCATATCAAGCAGCCTTGGGCTTTTAATTTAATTTATATCAACCAGCCTACTTGGAGTTTTTAAATTGATTCACCACCACTGTTTGAACATGCTGTGACAGAAGCAATGCATATTGAAGTAGCTAACGTTCTCCTTTCAGCATGCCTAATTAGCTGTATTTCTGTCACAGGGAATTGCAAAATATTAGAATATAAATGCATTCTGAATATCAGACAGCAAATTTTAGCAATTGTGACTAAGTAAAATTCATCATTTGGCTATGATGCCATTGAATATCTTCCTTTTTCATAACAGTGTATTCAAGTGTCCTTTTTCAATAATGTCAATGGAATGATAAAAAGTTCTCAGTTCTCATAAGTACATGTGGTCATGTTTGTGCTTAAATAAAAAATATAGCACAGTAGACTTGGAAATACTGAGAGGATTCAAAAACATCAAATCAGTGATGCCATCAGGAAAATTCAGGTTGCAGATAACTGCTGAATGGTGGATATAGAAAATAATCTCAGCAAATATTATATATGAGACTGGGGCTCGAGCATTTTGGAAAAATAAACATATTTATAACAGTCTGAAAATCACCTGCATAGGAGCTAAGCATTCAGAATAACACACTTGCTCTGAATAATTTATCCAGTTCCAATATTTGCTCTTACATATTCTAGAATTGAATTACTTATATCTAAGCAATCATAATTGGAAGAGCATTTAAATTCTATTTTCTGCCACAGGTTTCTCTATGACCTTGAGCAAGCTGTGTAGATTTTTTTGTGTGTCTGTCCTGCCTTCCAAATTCAGCAGTGAAGGAACTGACACAACTGACAGTGAGGATGAAAATTTTCTGATATATACAAGTAATGTTCTAGCAACAGAAACCTGTACAGAGCACTTTAGGCAGTACAGGAACTTGCACCACGGAGTTGCTATTTAGGTCCAGATAAGCAGGATAGTGCTAAACCATGATCCAGTGGCCATGATCAGTGTTGCAACCTTGTGTTTTCTCTTGCCTTTCAGCCTTTATTTCAACCTGCTGTAGCTATGAAGTTTCTTCAAGGAAAAAGAGATGAGATTGAAATCCTTAAGGCCTCCATATCTGAAAAGAGTCATTTGCTTTATAAGAGAAACAAAATGCATCCAAAAATCATGAGAAAAGTATCAGAATGCCCACAGGCTGTGAATAAGCGTAGTCCCACTTAAAAGGGCATCCGCAGGAAGAGTTAAACAGGCACACTCCCCATTTTGCCTGTTCCTGCACACTTCACTTGGGCTGCAAGGAAATCGGTGCTGTGACAGATCATTTATATTAATACAATGCACTGCCAAATTATTTATACACCATAAGCACCAGTCTGGAGAACGTGCACTCTGGGAACTTCAATGGTAGAGGAGAAAGGCTTCACTGGGAGGAAGGCATGTTAAAATACTGCAGGATTTTGATCTCAGATATACTCTGGTAAATAGAGAATGATGCCAGTGAAGCTTGTAGACTTAGTTTGGATTCACACCAGTGAATGTGATTGACAGGAGAAAAAGTGTAAAATTGCAGCATAAGGTGATAAGTCACTGACAAGAAAATTGGAAAGAGAAATAAAAGTTAGTGTTGGATTGATCTACTACTCTGTGTGCTTCTCCTGGAATAACTGAGCTTCTCTACCAGGCTTTTTTGTCTGTAATCAGTTATTTTCTAATCTCTATGGGTACATTAACTTTAAATTACTGGGTTCTCCTAGAGTTAGAAAAGCGAAATAAAGTCTACAGTTTAAAAGAGCATGTTTTCACAAGTACTGAAGAAACAGAAATATTTGGTAAACATTGATTGGTTCCACTAACACTTAGTTACTTTTGTTATTAAGCAGCTTTTCTATCATGTGCCTTACTTTAGAGGGAGTTCACATATCCAAATGTCAATGCTTACTAGTAAAGGGCTTCAGATCTGCTCCATACAAGGTCCTTCAAAATTTATATCTTAATCTCAGCTACTTTGAAATATAGTGTACTCATATTTACTTCCTTAAAGAGAGAGGTTTTCAGTGCTGACACGAAGATGGATTTAGGGGAAGCTGTATTCTTTATTCAGCATAGAACATTTAATTTACTGTGTTTGATCTGTAGGTCATTAAAGTTTATTGAACTTTTTTTTTTGGCTGATTGCACTGACTTCAGCTCAGGCCCCATTACTTATGATTTCATAGAATCACATGCTAACGTATGATCCAGTTTCTTTGCTCTTAAATCAACCTGCACATGCAATTTCCAGTCAGCATTATTCCTTCAGCTGCCTTACTTTCAGTTGTGCAGTATGAAAATATGTGTACCCTCAAACCAGAAGGAAAACTTAACATTAGTCACTATGAAAAGCTATTAAGTAGTAATTAATTAACAAATCAGGGATCCTTTTTTTCCAACTCAGCGATCTGCCTTTTTTTCAAACTGACACTGCATAACAGAAAATAATCTTGCACATTAATAAATTCACAGAGGATGACAACAGAGCATGAAGTTCTCCAGGATGCAAGTCTTGAGTGACTACATAGGTGCTAGCATTCCCTTTCTAAGCAGAAACTGGTAGACATATATAGTTTATAAGAAATAAATAATACAAACAAGATATTGACTCTTCTGTTTTCAGAACAGGAGAAACAAGCATGAAAAATGATTCTGTAATAGCCATATCTTCCTCGGTACTATTTATCAGTTATCTACCTATGTGAATCAAGGGAAAGACTGTCCTTCAGGCCAGCAAGTTTTGCTTTACACCCATTTTACTCTACCCTCTTCAAAATGTGGCCTATGATCTCTGATTGAAATATTCCAATCAAACAATCTACAACATCTCCAATGAAATTTTGCTAAAATACAAGATTGCTTAAGATATCATGAGCTGGAGAGGTTTTTATCTTTATTTTCCACCAGCCTTTTATGCTAAAATCAGGTGCTAAAAGAATTCCAAGTTGTGTTGTGGAAAAAACCCCAAAACTAACAAGAAAGAGCATACAGCCTAAAGGATCTGGCAAACTGTAAACTCTTGGATGATGAGATCCAGAGGTCACCCGAATAAAACTAAACAAGGACATCATAAGGTGCACCATAACACAGAGGCAGGGGAAGAGCACTAGGATTCGCACCTGACCAAGTCAGAAGAGGAAAACAAGAACTGAACCTGAGCCAAAATAATGTGACCAGAAGTCGGAAAAAACAAAAACGACAACTAAAAATTGTGGAAAGTGCATGCTCAGCTGAGGCAACTGATGAACACTCTGGAGCGGGTGGGTGGCACCTGAAAGCTCCTGCAAGACACCAAACCACCAATCTGCAGCTTCGTGCCTGGAGAGGGCCCCCAGAGCTGCTGAGCCAGGGCAACCAGAACTCCACGCTACCCTCAACTCCATGTGGAGCCGCCACAGGGTGTGCTGAAGCTAATCTTAGTTTTCTCTTAAAGAGGATGAATGCAAATCAAAATACTTTTGAAAACCTACCCGTGGAACAAGCGATTCTCTGTAGTAACAATGGGAGGAATATCATATGCTAACAATTACATTTGTGTGTTGTGAAAAGAATTTAGTGTCTATTATGCATAATTTTACTCCAGCTTCCCTTCATTATTTTCTTGGCCTCGTGATCAACATCTAAGATGTTTCCTTGAGAAAGCAAAGTCACTTGAAGTACTTTGAACTGTGGCTGCTTAAAAATCGAATGTCCTTGCACAGAATGTGATTTACATATTTATAGACTTATTCCCATACAGTTATTTTAAACTAAGACACAGCTAACACTTTCTGTTATAGTCAGAGCTGAATAATCAAATCAGTTGAGGGGAGGAGATGAGGTATTTTTCTGTCTTTTATATAATTTATGGAAAAATTGCCAGGTTAAACAGATCTGTAGATCCTCAGCTCTTATTCAGCTGTAAAGTCAACAACCATTTCAGATTTCAAGAAGGACTAGAGCAAACAGAAGGTTGTCTCTGCTTTTCAGATATCTAACAGTAGGTATTAATACTACAACCTTGACTTGCCTCTGACCCTAAACCACTATTTCTTAAGTAAAGCATTATTTTATTCAGAAACAATTCTCACTCACTCACTCACTCACTCACTCACTCACTCACTCACTCACTCACTCACTCACTCACTCACTCACTCAGTCATTCCTTCATTTTGTAATTTCATTCAGGATTGGGGAAAAGTGTTATTAGGTAAAAAAGTGACCTATCATCTTATGACCCTGCCCCAGGAAGGGAAAGAGGGTGGAACAGGCATCAGTCGGAGGGGAAGGTGTGTGATGTTTCACAGCTCAAATCCCACAGTTTCCCAGTCCACAGTCTCTTTATTTGTATTTGGAATGATGGCTGTGGGATGCAGTTGAGTTCCTGATGCAGATTTACACAGCACCTTGAGTAGACATTCCAACAGATCAGGGATTGCTTATACGTTTTATATCTGAGAGCAACCATTATTGCTAAAAAAATGGGTTAACTTTTGAGTCTTAAAAGTTACTCCTTTAAGAGGAAATTATCTATATAGGTATTTTTCACTAAAATGGCCAACAACTATGTTTATCTGATTCATGTAATTTTGCTTTCAGTACTAGTAGAAGAAATTCTGATACTAGAATTTTTTTTAAATCACTGATTTCTTTTGAAATGGCACCATGTATTTCTCTGTCACAAACTGATCATTATGATATGAAAGCATGAAAAATGCTTGGAAATTACTTGCTTTATCTGTATTTGGACAAATTTTAATAAACTTAATAGCTTCATTATAGTTTTAAACAGGAAAAAAACGCAGTCAGAGTAGCTTATCTGTGGGGGACTTTAATTTTGGTTTAGAGTTCAGGTTTGTGGTGGATTAATCCAAAATAAATCACCACCAAAATTTCACTATCAGGATAGTAACCAAACAGCTTTCCCTAATACAAAAACACTATTTGTGAGATAGAAGGCTGAACTAAACTATTTGATGAATGGTTTAACATTTTCACTTTTCTATTCCGAATGCAACAGTACCCTCAGTGAGTTCTAATTAAAATCTTACTGTGGCTTGATGAAATACTGCTTGCTGAAATGAAACCCACATCAGCATGTTGGTTAATTTCTAATCGTTTACCCCATAACAGTAAAATATAGTTTGCAATCTCTTCACTTGCTAATCATGAGGGTGCCATTATGCAGGCTCTGCTGTCTACCTCCCGAAATAATCAGCGTAAAAATTACTTGAAATTTAGCTACAAATAGTTGTCCAAAGAAGAGTTCCAATCTGCTACTCTAAATTTAATTAAGTGCATATTCAGTTTATGGGGTTTTTTACCCCTGATGAAGTTCTTGTTGCACATTGGGAATAGTTTAAATGGATTTGAGTACAAAACTAAGAAATTTAGCTTGGTGTAAATGCATGGGTGTCTGTATGAGTGCCTGCTACGTGAGCAAAGAAGAGGGAATTGCAACATTGTCTCATTTCCCTATACACCAGTAAGGATGCTCAGGAAACAGCCAATACAGGAGGCACTGGTAACAATGCTCTAATACTGAGAAGAGTGAAACTAGAAAACTAATTGGAAATATCCGAAGCACCACACTAAAGAAATGATTTCTGCTTGCCTCCCACAAATCAGAGGGATGGAAACCCTGACCAGTGTGTGGAGATTCAGCAACAAGGCCAGAAGAAATGTCTGAAGTGATGTTGCTATTCTGATAACTACATTTTCTATTTTAAAACCCTTTCAATTTCTTGTAACATCAAAATAGTTTGTTTGTCTTTTGAAAGATTTTCTTCACAACATGTATGTGTGACCTCGAGCCTCAGCTAGCAAAACTGTCTCTCAAACACCTAATGACTCAGCTCCTTCTCAGCATTCATGGAAGTGTAAAGGAACAACAAAAATAAGTTGGTTTAACATGTGGGTTTTTTCTGTTACTGGCTCTTATCTGTGTGGTAACACTTTCTTATCCAAAATGATAATAGGATGCTTTCAATAAGGAAGAAAAGTACAATTCTGCTTTCCCCAAATAAGGATCCATCTTGAGTCATTCTGGAAGTGAAGAGTGATATTGTGAGGACAGTGACCACACACATGATTTTGTGCTTCTAACACCCTTTTTATAAAGGGAAGTGCTAAATCAAAGCTTTTTATGTAGTGTAAATAAATTGAAACTCTTTCTCCTTATATTTCTAGTCCCTCTGCTCATTCCAAGCCTGCCTTGCTTGCCAAATTTTAAATACCTGTCACCATGAAGTATGTTCTGAGCCCTTGGCTGATGCTTTAACTCTAGTGAATAGAATTTTTTGCCTACTTAGTAGATGCCAAACTGGAAAATTGTTAATAAATTTATATTACTGTCAGCTTCTTCTGTCTCCTTTTGTTTTAGCAAAATTGGATCTCAGAGGAGATACATATCTATTCGTCCTTCACGTCTCAATACTAATTAAGTAATACGGACTTAATTAAATAAAAGGCAGGCTCTGCAAATATATAATGTATAAGTAGGTAGCATCAACCTCCTTCCTGTGACTTATAGATTCCTACCACATAACATTTGCTAGATCAGTATCTTTTCATTTCCCACACTGTTCAGCCTACCTACTGCATGACTCAGAATGTTTTGGACTTGCAGCAATTGCTCCCTACAACAGCAACAAAGAGCCACTACTGAAGCACACAGGTACCATTTAAAGTTCTCTTATTAAGGCTGCTATAATTCCCAGTACAAATAAATAAACCTTCTCAAGCAGGAGCAGTGCAAGCCTATCCTTCACCTGACTGAACTCAGTCTAACATTGAAGTAGTGCATGGATAACAACAGGAACAAGGCAGCTCGCACAGGAGGTGAAGCTTGGAAACCTTGCCCTTCATTTAACCTTTTAGACATCTAAAGAACAGAGATACTGTTGAGATCTGCTGATGGCCTATATCGTATTAGTCTTGAAAATAAATGAGTGGCAATAGGGTAGAAAGAGGCTCTTATGTTGTGAATACACTTTTTATATATTTTTTCCTGAGAACATTTAGTGCATGAATCATGATGAACAAGTCTAACAAAACAAAAACTCTCTATTCCCTATGCTGACAGCAAGAGCATGTGCTGAGATAATTTGGGATGCAATTGATCCTGGTTGGAAGCTTTCAACAAGAAATTGTTGTAAGCAGATGAATGGCATTAAGGTGCTCCTGGTGCATTGGCTTCAGGTTACGTGTAGATTTCCTTCAATGCTCTTGCACCTCACAACACTTCTCACGCTTCTCTTGTGAGCTGAGAGCAAAGAACAAAGCTGAAAGCGGGATTACACTAATGCAAACATCTCCAAAAGTGGAACAAATGAAGACATTTAAACTCTCTAAACTGCAGGAACCGCAGTGGAAACTCCTTGAAATTAGTCCCTTGTTTATTCTGGGCTTGTGGGCTGCAGGGAAGCCACAGCACGGTGCAGACACGTTCCTGTGCTGCAGATCCACCAGGCATCTCCCCTGCCATCTGCAAAGATCCTAAAAGAAATCTGTAAAAAATTGTGAAAATTTTGTCTACTTAACTTGGCAAAAAAGTGAAGTATTCAGTTTTCATTTGTGATCAACAGGATGATACTCACCAGGGAGTGTAACTTTATGTGTGGACCGGAGGGTTAAATACAGGCCAAGTACTAACTAGGGCTCTTCAGTAATGTTGTATTCATTTTTAAACAGATCAAAGAGTGTCCAAATACTTTCTTTTTATATATACATTTTCTAGTGTATAATTTAACTCTATTGATTAACACTCCAGAGCTAAATCCTTATTAGCTACTTTAATTACTTTTACTTCACTTACAACACAGCTCATTAAAACGTTATTATTTTACTAGATGTATTTACTATGGTAGGTACAGTAGTAACACTCTTCATTGCTCATCCAAAATAGTCATAGGCTGCACACTTAACCTCACTAAAACCACCATATCTTTTCATTTTTAATTTATGAGCAGCACTTGTCACCGAGCTGGTTTCTAACCAGCACACCTACGATACAGTCCAGTTACACCAAGCCAAACTCTTGAACTTAAATTTTCTCAGCATGCATTTCCAAAAAGAGAGCACATCTCTGTAGCATCAACACCTGTAATACTACTACAAATTATTATGTCAGTGACTTTACAATATTTTATACATCTTCATATAAAATTCCTTTTCAATAGAAATTTAACTGAGAAAGAGACACATGAATATATATGCATTGTACATCAGACGTTTCTTTAAATAACTTATATAGTTGTTTCTTTAGGCTTTAAACTTCACATGTAATGTCAGACCTTCATTTGGAGTAAATATGTACAGGAGCATTCAATTAATAAAGCTGAGATTTTATTCAGTATCACAGAATTTGAACAAAAGTCTTTTCAACTACGCTTGGAAAAAAATTTTTATTATATTTTTCTCCACAGCATCAACATGCGAATATTCATAAAGAGAAAAATCAAGTCACAAATCAAGTCATGCAGCAAACATGCAGATACACATGACAAAACAAACATATGGATGAAAAATTTATCTCAGTGCACTTCACTACTGGTCAAGAGAGGAGATTTGTGCTACAAGAGGGTTAAATTCTGCAAGATACAGAGCTCTCTGGAGATGATTTGACACAGACAGCTTTAAACATATCAGTATATTTATTGCAGTCTCAATTTCAAACAAGAAGTGAATGAGTGCAAAATGAGAGAAGATTTATGGAGATGTCATATTATAATAAAAACCCAGATAATATGAAAATTCCGAGGAAGTAATTTTTCATCTCATGAATCCTACTGTAATTATGAAAGAAGCTTCACCTGCATCTCTGAACTTTTCCAAAGTGCATGCACTCTCCCGAAGTTAAAAATTGGACTGATGTAAATACATGCAGTGCATGTAATAACACTAAGCAGCTATGGCAAGCTTGCACCTCTGGAGCTACTGAAAGCTGATCACTGAGTAGCTTCATGCAGCTTTTGAGAGCCTCACTGCCTCCTTTTCCTTATCTCTTATGCTTTTGCACAACCAGACACTGAGAAAGGTAAAGGCTTTAAGGGACTGAATGGAAGTTTAGAAAAGGGATTAGTATTAGTGGCTCTGTGCTTCATTAAACTAATCTGGCACTGACCAGGGGCCTGTCAAGCAGTCTTGAAAGATTCCCTTTTTTTTTTCCTGGATTGTATGAAGAAATGCATTCCTACAACATGATGTGAATGACTTAGTTGGGCGTATGTTATTCCTTTTCTCCTTAAAACAAGCAGTCTCATCTATTTTTGTAGTTATATCAACAGGTCCTAATCTTTGAATAATCAATCCTGGATTTGGAAGCTAGCTGACCCTGTAATATTTGTTATGTAACTCCTCCTTAAAAAGGCATATATCAAAACATTGTGACCCTGAGAAACACACATAAGTAATGCATCTATCCTCAGACCTAAATCGTAATAAGGGCACAAAGCCTTAAAGGATTTCTGGTTTATTCTGCTCCAGCAATAGAACCAGCATGTCTTAATGCAAAATATAAAAACAATAGCTTAATCCAAAAAAGACTAAAATGCAGTTCGGTTACAGAGCTTTATTGTCTACTAGCATCCTGGAGCCTCCCCAGGACCCCAGTGACGTGAATCAGGCCCCTACAGAACATGAAAGGATCAGTCCAACCTTGCAGTTTTTAAAGGAAATTCCCTCCAGGGAAGCACATATCAAAAGAAATCTAATGGCTGTTTATGGCCTGGTGGCAGATGAGATGATGTGACTTTCTCCTAAACAGATGTCAAAAACAAACCCCGCTCCATCAACAGGCACTTATTGACAACATTTCTGACAGCTGCTCTGCTTTAAAAGGTATCCCTGCAGCCTGGGATGGACAAAAAACTTACCCAAAAGTTGTCAGTGTGACGGTTTTCATGGCAAATAATCCACTGAAATGAAGCAAGTGTAGTGGTATCCAAACCAGTCTCTAAAATGAGCTTGGCATTTAAACTGTATCTTTATTTAAGGGGTTCTTCCCCAAGGTAGGTACGATCAGTTTGGTCGTTTCCATCTCTTGTGCACTTCCCAGTGTGGAGGCAGTGAGTACAGGAGTAGGTAGGGAGGAAGAATGTGTAGTATATATGTTTGTGCATATCTGCACAAACACCGAGGACAGTCGGAAGCCAGATTTTAAACGGCCTCATGCCAGGATTTTCAATGAGGCTCAAGGAAGTCAGGGAATCACTTTCACTGGGAACTATGTGTCAGAGTCCTCAGAGCTTGTCTAGAAAGCTCAGCTTAAATTAGACAGAATGGTCGGACATTAATCTTCTCAGGGTGGTGTTCCAGCAGTCCAGTTTGTTTTGACAGGCTGCCTGCTTAGAAAGCGGTTTCTTAGATTAAGGCCTGGATTTCCAACAGGCATCTCAGTTTGCATTCTCAGTGGCAGCAGGTCTCTATTAATAGCATTTGTGTTTTGTTTCAGTCCTGACTCTTTACAATACTGAGTTCTGTGGTTTGGATATAGTGGACTGTTATAATGAAATCACTAGAGATTTTCAAAGCCATCATTACAAAATCTACTTCAATTAAGGGAAAGACTAAGATCTGTTTTAATGGTTCAAACATGCGTTAGTTTAATAAGCAGGCAATCACATTTTTGACTGAGTGAAACACTAAAAAAATGCCTTTTACTGCTTCATTTTCACACTCCGGCGATCTA
>VYZQ01051167.1:38489-63007 GCA_013400655.1 Mystacornis crossleyi
CCCCCTGCCCCCGCCAAGTTTTTCTTGTCTTTGTCTTTTAAAGAAGGAGCATTTATTCTGTGCTCCAAAACCAGGTGTTCCCCATGGCAGGAAAGAGGAAGCAAAAGGCAGAATTTCATTTTTATGTTATATTGGTCTCATGACGCTAGTAAGATTAAAAAATATTTTGCTTTTAAGGACTCCTGTCAGACACAGTTCATGGAGAGATGCAGACTTAGCTGCCCTTTTGGTGCCCCCTTGGAAACTCCATAAAAATACTGATGTGCAGATTCAGTCCTGAGTTTCGGAACATCCCGGTTCCCAGTCCTTCTGTGGTACATGGCATTGCTGCTGAGAGAGAGAGGGAAACAATTCCCACACAGGCAGCAGAAGGTTCATTCCTGTTACTGCCATCTGTGCAAGCCACTACCCACAGCACAAACCAACCAAAAAGCATCACTCATGTTCCACAGATGGCCCTCAGGTACAACTTGCAGTTTAAGAACAATGGTTGGTACCTAAAGTTTAGAACTTGCTTTCCACCCTGTCCTTTCCTGAGTGTCAGATCAAGAAGAAAGAGAAAAGTGGTCATCAATGTTAAAATCAAATTTCTCAGCAGACATAATCTGGGCGTAACACATAGATGTCAAATCAGCATTACCCACACATAATTACCCCTGTATTAGAGATATACTGGATCCCAAAACATCAGTCCAAATAGTACATTCTGTAGAAAGAGGTGTTGTGCTTGGGCTTTTGTTTGTTTGTTTCCCCAAAAATAAATACTTTGCCATTGTTTCCCCAAAAAAAGAACTCCTCCATGTCACAAGTTTTCTCAGGCAATCCAATAGCTTTTGCACCCAGAGTGCTGTGAAGAAAACAACAACAGCCAACTTATCCATCTTCTAGCACAATCCAAAAGAAAAGATTTTTACCTTTGGACATGGTGAATAGGATGAAATTATCTAGGTGGAAACACTGAGCAATTCCTGAAATTTGTTATTGAACGTGATTAAAATAAGCCCCCTTAATTTGTGCATATTCTATATTCTTTCAGTTTTGATACTCATCACAAATTTTTCTTATTTCACTCAGCAGCTGTTTGTTCTTTACTTCTGTGATATTATAAAGAGCTGATTATCTGTTTACAGTTATTACTTTTATATTTTAATGGAGAGGGGGAAGCCAAGAGTTTTAAATGCTCAGCAGAACTTCCTCCAATTATGAAAAAATACAAACAATATTTCTAAGAGTACTTTAATCTTTTATCGTAGTTGCTGTGTTCTCATTTGATATTTCACATTTTTCCATTACTGTGCTGTCATAGGTTTTGTAGTCAGCTTCAGTGCAGAACACCATTTTTTCCAGGATGATGCTTGAAAATAAGATATTAGAGGCTTGCTGTGCTGATCAGCAATGATAGTCCCCAGCAGATCCGGCAGCAGTGTCAGGGGATTATTTGGCAATACATTCAGTTTTCTTCTTGCTAGTCTGTCTGCACTTATTCCCAGGAACATGTGACTACGAATATCCTGACAGGCACAAATGGATATCCTTCTGCTGCTCTATAGTCACTCCGCCTGATCTGATTGAGGGTTTCACCATTAAAAACAACCTTCACTGATGTCAGTAAAACTGATAAAGAAATTCAGAATAATTTCATCTGGCAGTTTTCAAATAGACTCATCTAGGATTTGCAGACATATTTTTCCCAAGTGCTTAACTCTAATCTTCTACTCTTGGGATTTTCCAGCACAGGACCAAGTCCTAAAACTCTATCAAATGAAGGTGATGTAAATTCTGATCCAATTAAATGTATTAATGGGTAATACAAAAGGAGGGAAAAAAAAAAGATAACTAAATAACACCATAAAATCTAGTAGTATCATGACTAGTAGTACCACGACTAGTAGTGCCACCACTAGTAGTTCAAGAAAAAATATGAATGTGGTTGAAATGTTGCTCTCAAAGGATCTACCTAAAAGTGAACGGAGGAGGGAGCAAAGGAGGGTTTTCCTTTCTTTCTCTTTTCTTCCAAAAAATGGACACAGAAATGCTTAGCAACTTGCAAAATTCATGAAGGACACACAGGGCAGAAGCATCCCATAATTTTCCTCTTATCTCTTGTACCAATCCTTGCTACATAAGCAAAATGTGTTGGAAATGTCTCTGTTGCACCTTGATAACTTCCATACATTTTAGTTATAGAGAGTTGGCAGTTTCAGCTTAGCTGAAAATCTGAAAAGCAGAGTTTCTTAATATCAAATGCTCCAAAGAAGGGATGTAGTTACTAAAGATGTGAATTGTCTAAAATGCTCATTATTTTATCAGCAATATAAAATTAAAGCAACCGAGCATCCAGAGGCGCCTCAATAATTTGATACAAAACTTACTGTGTGAAAACTGTCAAGTTAACAATCTCACTGCGGCTGGCAGGAAATTATTCCAAGGTCAACATGTTACATAAGCAATCATGAGGAAGCTTATCTGAGACTAGGCAGCTCATGCTGACTCCCCCTCATGCAACAAGCTCAATTTACCTTTCAGCCAAAGTCATGTTCTAGTTTCACCCAAGTAACAAGTCCTGTATTAGCTCCCCTAAACACTTTGTACAGTAAATGCACAATCTGAATTGGTTAATAAAATATTACATATTAATACCTGTTTTCACCATATCTGAGGCAGGAGATAAGATGATCTTTAAAAAAAATCCACCACTATCCAGGTTTTCTCAACAGACATGGATAGGAAAGATGATTGAATTAATATTTCCTCTTTTGTCTCTGAAGTAATTTCACATTCAGATTTATACTTTTATAAATTTCCTCATTGTGACAAATGAAATATTACGCTATAATTCAGCCCACGTTTTTTTTCAAGATCTGGCTTTCATTATGTTTTGAGAAACTTATTGCTCTAGTTCCTCGTGTTCAAACATTTAAATTCCATTGCACTCCTTCTGCTGCTTGGTTGGGTAAAGTGATGTTTACTCGAAAGGAGCCAACACTCCTTAAGTGAATAATGAATCCTACTATCTACATGGGAATTGTTGTTATCCACATGAAATATTACAGTTGCATTAATAAAAACATGAATGTTCATGATGAAGCAAGCAAAAAATATTAAGAAGATAGACAAGAAGAAAAGCAAAAAATGATTTCTAAAAAAAACCCACAAAACAACCCTTGCAAATAGGTTTTCAATTTTTAATGTCAATGCAGAACTCTGAATGCCTCATTAAAAATGGGTTAAAGTATATAAGAAGGTGAGGTGATAAGTAAACATTTATTTTCTGTGTATTCTTGTCATTTACCTTGGAATATAAGTAAATACACATGAATAAATAAATAAAAGTTCTACAAACATTGTATACAATCCAGTGAATGTGAAACCCTCTGTATATTTGAAATTATTTTCACATCTCATCTGTTTAAAAAAAAAAATCAACATTACATTTTATAGTACAGGATAACAGAACCAGTATCGGTTCTGTTGCTAGTACCTTAGTACTTATGTATTTTTTAAAATGTTAGCTAAAAATAACAAAATAATCAATAGTTCAATTACAGCTGAAGCCTTCCTAATTCATTCCAGTATTTTTGTTATGTTGACTTAAATGTTTATCCTTTTTTCTCCAGTGAAGAAGAAAACTCAGTCAAAATGTTTTCTCTCTGTACAATCCTTATTCTTGTCCTGCCGTGGTTAGCTCTCTTCTTGTTATTAATAGCACCCAAGTGAAAATATGGGAGTTCTGTGGCTTGCCTTCTTAATAATGAATAAAGGTGATGCATTGTGTGAAACTGCCTCAATAATTTAAAAGGTAATATCAAGCAAAGACTCACTGTAGTGATCTGCAGAAAATATATTGCATTGAAAAATGATTTATAAGTTGCATAGATGTTAAAATGCTAAATTTAAGCACCAAGTTTCTACTCTATTAGAAATATTAAAGTTTTAACACCAAGCATGGCTATTATCCCACTTGTTTTAAGTTGTAAATTATTTTCTATTTCTGTCCTTTTAAAAAAAAATATTTAGAGATAGAGTATACATTCTTCTGACAGGATGCCCTTTGACCTTCAACTCAAGAGAAAAGAAAGGGGTAGAAGAGTTCACTATAATCCCTGATTCTGGTTTTAAATGTAAAGGCTAATGCTGTATGTCCCAGGAGAAAAGTGACATGGTGCCATCTGTCCCCCTGCTTACTTCTGGAAAGCACAAAACTACAGTCACTGAAGTACTTCCAAGAGATTTTTCTCTCCACTTCTTCATCACAACTTGTTTACATCTGAACTAAAAGCCAGCTTCCAGCAAGGGCTGGTCTTAAATGTCTTGCTGCTTCTGCAGTCATTGCTCCCCTTGTGGCATGAAGAAAGTGATGTTGCCCATACCCCGGTGAGGAATTGTTCCTGGGGTAATACAGGAATAGCGCTGATTACTATGGGGATGGTCACATGACAGAAATTTTCTGCTTTCTAAATATCACATGTGGGTTAGCGAATTAAGAACTCTTAAATGGTTTCTATTCAGAGTGTGACCCTCACAGTTATTTCTAGTGCTTTTAGCTGACCAAACCCAGATTTTAGAGACTAGGTATTTAGAATTCTCCTTTTCTGGGGATAACATCAGACTCAAAATAAACTGCCTGATACAAGCAATCCACTACAAAGTGACTTCTCTTTAATACTCAAAGTCTAAGTTATACAAGAGATCACTTTTGATTATTTAGCATGTAAGTATACATTTATTCACAGATTGAATTATGAAATTAAATAACACATGCACACTAATATGAGATGTCTCATTCCTATTGTGTTTCATGATAGCTGTAAGCTGTGCTTTACGTTCATTTGCATTTATAAGCAAAGTTCCAATATGGGCCACAATGGATAAATAGTGGTACATAGATATCATTCTTAGTTTTGTATAAATATGCATTTCGATGGCAGAGTCTAGAAGTAAAGCCATGCAGTTCTGAACCTTGGCGAGTCTAAGATGCAATATGCACACAGATGTAGACTGCAACTTATTGAACAAAGTCATCAATGCTGCCTTTTTAGAATGATGCCTGTTCTGCAAAATTCAATGGCCTGGCAAGAAGACTGTGTGCCATTTTGTCCTGCTACTGATGACATATAATTTTTTGACTTTGAAAAGAGCAACAGTGGCAACATTTTAGTGTTATCCTGTGATTATTTTCAATTAAAATAAACCAAATCAAACCAACAAAAACAAACAAAAGCAGTAATAACAGCAGCATATAATATTAACTTCTCTCAAGAAAATACTGCCACACTATGTTGTAAACAGTGATTTACATTATGTATTCAATAGTTAGATATGAGTATATCCTGTATTTTGTAGCTAATTTTATCAAATGAATGGTTTTGAATATGCCATAAGGTTAACATATTTGTCTCAAAAGCTGTCTCTTTCTTGGAGTTAACTGGGCTCTTTGCACAGACTCCATATATAGGAATTTCAATGTCTATTCAGAATAACCATGTTATTGCAACAGTGGTCACCATAAAAATGTCATCATTTACGTAAGAAACAGAATGATAGTACCATCCTTCTAACTAACTGAGATCCCAAAGCGTCAAAAACCATATAAAGCTTAAAATAGTTCAGAAATAAAGTAAAACTGGATTTACTTGACTCTTTAGATGGAAGGAATCATTTGATAAAAATTCTTATTTTTGAGCTCTAATACTGAATTTAATCCTCCATTTCACACTTGGAAAGCTTAGTGTTTAACCATAAAGTACATTTTAAAATGTTAAATCTGCTTCACTTGCCCCTACATTTGCCAAAACAATAATTGCAACCTTTGATGCCAGGTTTGTTTAATTAGCTCATTTAGATAAGGGAACTTTTGGTCAGCGACTTGGAAGAATATTATCTTAAAACTTTGTGAAAAATTGTGCTACTTGAAAAGCGCAGTGAAATACAAAGATGCTATTGAACCTTTTATCCTCACTGGCATCCTGTACAAATCGATTCATACAGTTCCACAGCCCCGCCAGCTATTACTAAACTGATTTTTTTTTTTCTGTGAAGGTGTCAGAGTTCAATATTCTCTGACCGGAATATTTTGTCTACTCCATGCATGGAGGGATTTATATATGATATAAAATTTACTTATTTAAAGATCATGTATTACAAAGGGTTTCTGATTTAGCAGGTCACTAAATACACTATGTGTATATCTCCACTTGGCAAAAAATTTGGAATAAATAGTTCAATCCCAATCCCGTGATTTCCAGCGCCAGTCCCTGGAGAATGCTGGCTGTCACTGCGCTGGGAAGGAGCAGGGAGGCTGCAGTCAGCTCAAGCCCTTGCTGTGTTTGGAAAGCTCTTGGCAGTGGTTTAGGCTGTACGCCCTTGCTGGGCTGAGCCACCTGCTCAGCCTGCCCGGCTGGCCTGGCCGCCAGGGACACTTCCACTCCTCTGCCGAGCTCCAGGAGGAACATTCGCAGCGGCGATTGATGCCGTCGGTCCCTGATTTCCTCCAGCAAAGGCTGCCCTGCCCTGCTGGTCACAGCCACGCTCGGGCTCGCCTGCTGCGGTCCCTGAGCGTCAGACACACATCCCCCTCCCCGTCTGCCCCGAGCCTTCGGTCTTTTTAGGGCTTTATTGCTCAGTCCCACAAGATCAAGTTTATGAAATGCATTGTTACAACCCCCACCATTTTAAGACGCACAGTCATAAAGCAAAAGAACTGCCGTACTGATATCCCTCCTTCCCTTGAAATGCTCTAGAAACCCAAAAGATACTCAAGTGGCTGCTCATTCTGTTACTGTGAGGTATTTGTAATTTTACAGGTACCAAACCTGCATATGGTGTCAAATGTCACCGACCCGTTTACTCTGCGGAAGCTCGACATGCAAAACTGCAAATGAAACAGCTGCATGGAAAACGCTTATGCAGATACGGTACTGCAACTCCATGAAGGAAACAGGGCAGTCCAGGTCCACTATTCAGTCAGTTTGGGGCTCTAAGCAACCTTTTAAGTGATTTCTGTGTACACATATACAAGGCAATTGCCCTGCAACTGGGGGAATCAATTACTCTTTTTTAGCTGCATTTTTCTTTGGGATTTTTCTCCAGCTATAAAGCTATTCTGCAGTACTTCAGGGTCATTAACACTGGAGAAGCCACCTAAGATCAACAAGCCCAGCTGCTAACACACGCTACCACAGACTAAACCACATCCCCAAGTGCCACATTCACACAACATTGAACACTTCCAGGCATGGTGATTTCACCACCTCCCTGAGTAGCCAGTTTCAACACCTGATCCCACTTTCAGTACAAAATATTTTCCTAATGTCTGATCTAAACCTCCCCTAGTTCTACTTCATTGGAAATGAAATAAATTTTTTATTCAGTATAAACATTTGCATAAACAAGCCAGGATTTGCAGCTTTTAGTCTCAGGAAGTTGTTTTTCAGTGGGAATAAACTACAGTATGGGTACCCTACAATGTTCAGAGTTTGCTGTTTTGTTCTGCTCTTTGCATGGCCTCTTGTTTTAAACCCAAGAGCCACTAGTGCAGGTCCACATCAGCCACAGTAACTTACAGCTACTAAAGACAAGATATATTATCAACTCCTGGCAGCGTTTCATGTTTGGGTCCTTCTTTCAGATGATTTCAAATAGACTTTACAGTAATTACTCTTAGAAAAAGTCAACATTTTTCAGAAGATCTCATTGCCAATTCCCACTACTACTCATTCTTTCCAAACTAAAGTTGGTTGCATCCATATGATTTCCAGATATTTTATGGGTCAGATCATCCATGATGCTAAGTCTGTCTTCATCAGATACCACTGAATCCTACTGCTCAGGATTCAGCTCCTTCTTTTCATTTTTTTCTGTTAATTTTTCTGAACCAGATACTATCACACCACAAATCTAACAGCAGAACTGTAACAACAGTACTCACACAGTGCTAGAGGATAGTGATTTTTTTTTCCTGGCACCTAATATAAAGTTTCTGAGAAGAGGAACCTTTTCAGGCAAGTATTTGGCATCCAATTATTTAAATAGATTTATTGTTATTAAATGATTCTTCTGTAATTTTCTAAGGCAAAATAATAGGGGAGAGAGAGAAAGAGATCCAGAGAGATAGAGTGAGAAAACAGGTTTCTTTTACAGGCTCCTTCCATATTTCAGATACTTTATTTTCATTGCTGATCCTTGTTTAACTCAAGAAGAAAAAGGTGAGCTATCCAGACTGATAGGTCCTAGCTTTGGGATATTCCTTTCAGAGCACAAGCTGCAGGATCTCCACATTGTGAATGAAATCTGAAATGAGTAAATGTGGCAGAAATGCATCCTTGAGGCTACAGTTGTCACAATATATGTACAGATACGTTAATATCATTCCATTAGATCTCCTTTCCCTGAGATGTTGTTATACAACCAAACTCAAATTTAGCCAGCTCTTGTGCCATTATACTGTTACATGGTTACAGGGACAGTAAAGGATAATCGCTTGACAATTCCTTTCCAGATCGACAAGTTAATAAAATTTTAAATGTATTATAAGAATTTATTTATATAAAATATGTCTTTTTGGCTCTGGGAAATAAACTGTCTTCCTAAGCACTTATAAAACCTTGCATCTTTAGGCAGCAACACAGTCTGCAATAGTTTCTCAATACTTTGTTAATTTTAACTTCTATTAATGAACACTTTTAACTGATATAGAAGCATCAGCTCATAGGAATAATTGTTTAGCTGATAAAGACATTAACTTATATTTGAAACTCTACTAGGATCATTACCTGGGTGCTTGAAAAATACCCAGCAAAGTTATTAGGTGATAACATAATTTTTCTCTCTCTGTGAAAATTGGACTGTATGTTTAAAGAAAAACTGATGAAGAAAGAAAGGTAGAACCAGGAAATAAAATTTTATCTTTTTATGTATGTACCCAACTATTACATCTTTAATAATAATTACATGGTTTTTTGCAATTTTCCCCACCAGTACTTTTTAAAAGTTTCTGATGGCTTCTTCAATTCTTTGTGATATTGATATAGCAACTATGAGAAGAAATAGAATTCAGAGATGATGGGAAATAACTGGGATTACTGGTCCTAAACATCTGGTCCTGTTGTTTAGGACTCCGTTTAGGCAGCAGCTGAACCAGCTCTGGGACAGACAACCCCTTATAGTTCCACAGATTTTTGAAGCCATATGGTAAGAATCACTGTTTTCCCAGACTGTCTCAGGACTAGGCAGGATCCTCAGGAATGAGCATCGTTTAAAGTTCATGGCACTTTTCCAACACACGATTCAAATATTTTACGTTTCTCGAATTTTAGTGGTCAGCATTTACTCAGAGAAGCTTCAGAGCTCCTTGGAGCTGCCTTTGGATGTCTCAGTTGGGGTGACTGTGTTGGCCAGGATCAGCAGCCCCATTTAGAACTGCAGATTCAGTGTCTTTTCCACATTCACCCCTGAAATGTCTGAAAGAGGGTCAGCATTGAATTCAAGTAACACAGAGGTCCTAATGTACCTTCATCAGCTTTTCACTAAACTAAGGGACCACACCTGCTACAGGGAATAATTACAGCTCTCACTTACTCAGACTACTGCTTCCCTTCTCACTATTTCTTAAACTGTCGTTATGGTGTGGCTCTTAAGGAGTTTTCTGAGTGTGCAGTGAAAAATGTGCATCATTAAGCTATTAAGAAATGTTATCATCCAAGATACGTTTGACTTCTTTTATGTTCTGAACTCATAAATTTGTTCATAATTCTTAATCTTTGATGGTTGCTTTTGGTGAAGAAAGAAAATACAAGTTATGTAACTCGGTACATTTTTGAAATTAACTTTTAATATCAATAATGTGTTTCTGTATTAAAAGACAAGAAGCAGTTTACCATGATGGGTGGGGTAGCACAATCCCCTAGCAAGCATGACATAGTTTAGGCGAGTTTTATTGGGTATAAAATTAAATAAAAATAATTTTACATTCATTAGACAAGTATCATGCTTAGGATTGCACTGAGTTGTGAAATAATGATCTGTTACACTGTGCATTCATCAGTGGCAAAACACTGCCACTCTCTTTCAAAACTTATTACCATATTTCCAAGCACTCTCATTTATCTACTAAAGTATAGTCCCTCACAGCTTTATTTGTTCCATTTTCTTGCTAATAGCCTACCTTTAATCTTCATGCCTTAGGAAATACAAGGCTTCTGCCTTCTGCACACATCTCTATAAGCATCTGCCTCCTATGTACATGCACATTAAGAATTGTCATCTGGGTCTTAGGTGCCTCTAATTTGCAAGTGCCAGATTGCTGACAGACTTCTGTAAGATGATAACAATGTATCCTTTCTTTAATATTAATCTCCAGCTCAAAAAAGTCACTTTACCTTATTTAAGACTCTTTTTCTCCTTCAGCTGACCAGACACCTTTCTAACTTTTCCAGCATTAATGTTCTATTAGTAGTAATATACCCGGCATATAATTTTTAGTATAAAGAAAGAATCTCAGTTATGATTTTCTGAGTGGATTTTCTTTCTGGAAATTTCCTTGTTAAATAAGAAATGTTATATATGTCATAGATTGCTGTATCTATTTATCATGGAAACTTGAAGGGACTCTCACATCCATCAGTATGAATTGTATTCATGCTCTTACAAGGTGGAGACCATATGACTACAGACTGATCTCTCCCTGCCTTTTTTTCTCCTCTCCAAGGACCCTGTTCATAATTAATTATTAGTATGTCTTACTTTCTGGTTAAATATTATTATTGGCACTCTGGCTAGCTCAGCATTACGCATGATTTTGTAGAAACGCCGTATGCTTTGTGTGTGAATGTCCACAAAGGTCTGTCCCTCTCCTCTCCCCTCCACTTTCTTCCAGCTAGATATTAGTCTAAATCTTGTGGGAGATAAATTTATCTCAAGCTTGTATCTTTCTAGCCAATTGAGCTAAAATTGGATAGTAGCTTTAAAAATTATTGTAAAAATGAATGACGGGCAGATATACGCAGATACACACACACAGAATACAAGCAATTATGGAAGATGTCAGGTTAAAATACATCAGCACAAACATTTGATTGTAAACCATGCAGATTGAAATTAATGTTAAAATGTAGAAAAACATTCAAATGTCTACTGATGTTACATGCAGTGTTAATATTTTAAAATCTGATTCCTAACAGAAGTCAGTGATTCATCCCTTATTTCTTGTGAGAAAATGAGAGGTTTGCATCATGTGACATTTCTGAACGGGCAGACCAACTTGTACTGAAGCTCCATTTGGTGTCATTAAGGAATCAACTGTCTTGAAGCTGTTTGCTTCTGAAATTCCTTTCTGTCGGTGAATACTTACTATTTATACTGTTTGGAAAGGAGGATAAGTTTTGTTGCAGCAGAAGAAATGCTGAGCTGCAGCTTGTTCATTTTTTCTCTTTTGATTAGCCTGTACTTCAGGACTCCTGAACAGACAGCTTTGACCATGCTTTTTGTCATGTTTTTAACTTTGCATTTACTGCTGCCCTTAGCAGGAGGGTGACAAAGGCTGGGGCTCTTCCTTTAGGTCCCTTCTCCCAGTAGAGTTCTAAAATGCAGCAAGGCAGTAAGCAAAGAGCAAAAATGGTTTTTAATTTTTTTTTAACAATTATGAAATTGTCTTCTGCTTCCAGGGGAAAGAATTTAGTAATGAAAGTATGCTACATGCTATTCCTCTAAAAATAAGCTTGACAAAACTGCTACAAGAAAAGTGTCTTCCCTCTAACATGTCTACTGTTTAAAATACAAATTGGGCCATGTTTTACAAAGAGTGGGTGACATCTTCCTCTTCACATTCCTAAGTGAAGTCCATGGCACTCCACGGCCCTCCAGCTGTAGCCATCAGCATTTCAAGTGCCTCATCTGACAGCTGGAGTTCCACTTCAGCTAAAGGGAAAAGAGCGCCTAGACAGGTAAGGCAGCCAAAAAATCTTGAGCACCAAGATGTAACAGGATGAGTTCTCTCTCTTTCCCTATCTCCATGGCTATAGACAAAACATAAGTGCCTGATGCAGACTGGTTTCACAGTCTTCTTACATTTAGCTGGCATTAAGTGAGTTTAATCCAGGTCTATGGCATTTTTCCACACTGAGGTGGTAGAAGTGCTAGTATTTTCCGGGAATTGCAAGGCTACATTTTCCATGCCAGATTCATGTAGCAGATGTGCTAAGCTTCTACAGATATAGCAACTGCAGCATCAGAGAGCTACATCCAGAAAAGATGAGTGTACACTATATCTAAATACAAAGGGTTTGTCTCTGTTATAGAATTAAACTAAATTACTCTGATAAATTATTTGATATATTTCATATTTTCTTTCTTTTTTTTTATGTTTAAGTGATAGAAAAATTTCTGTCTTTTATTATGGAGAATGAAAATTTTCCAAGTCAGTAGATGAGGTTGGATCCCAATCTCCCGTGCTTGATGGCATGTTTTCCCCAATTAATTGCACTTTTTCAAATATGTAACCATAGTTCCATGGCAAAGTTCTTGGTTTTGGTGATAGAGTTACAAAAGTGAACATGGTGAACGCAAAACAGCTGGAGATACGTGAGGCAGAACAGCAGTGATGCAAGAGCTACAGTGGTACCAGTGGGATCAGTACCCAGCCATCTGGAAATATGATCCCTTTTTTCGTAAATATGTCTCAAAACCAGTCTCGCTGTTGACACTTCATCTGACTGAGATAATTCAGGCAGTTCATTACTGGGAATATTTACCTGCAGCTGTTTGGAGGGTTCATGTGGTAAAATCTGCTTTTTAATTACTTTGCCACAAATACTTGTTCCAATGAAATGCCCGCTGGTAGTTAATAAAAATATGTCGTTACTGTTCAATCTTGCATGCATTCTGATGAAAACTGTGTAAATGCCAGCAAGAGAGTCAAGCAAATTGAATCCAAACTCCATATCAAATGAATTCAGCTCTTGATTGCTTTTGAAGAAAAGATTAAATGGTAAACTTCAAGATCTCACTATAGAAATCTCTAATAGACTAATGTAGAAGGAAGTAAACATAAATATCATCACATATTTTAAAGTCTTAAATATTAATTTTGTGAGTAAATAGTGCTTGCTATTAGAACATCTCTTAGTTTTTCTCATATTTTTCATATGAAGCACAATAGTTGGAGCAATGGTGCAAATTTTTCACCCTAACACACCCAAATTCTAATGGGATTTCTGTTCTCATAACTACAGACCCCACAACTATTAGCAAGGAGTGCCACAGTAGCTCAGTTCCAGTGACTGATAGAGGAAGTTTCACTGTGCAGCAATTGCTCCAGGTATCTGCTGTGGACCTGCACATAACATGATGGATCAATCTTTTTTTTGGTAGAAACAGGAACACTCTGATTTCAGCTACAGTGAGGCACAGTTTTTGTGGTCCACTTACTTTGTGTATGTCTGATATTTTTGAACTTTGTTTCGGAAGTTTATTCTCTACTTATCTTTCCCCATCTATAATTGCCTCTTAAAATGAATCTTTTTCCATTATCCGATCCAGACGACTTTGTTTCCCTCGCTGAGGAAGCGAAGCCGCCATTACCTGTCCAAATAATTAACTCTGGGTAATCATTTGTGTTGCCTCTGCTGGGCAGCACCCTGGCTATTATTGCAAAATGAGAAGGCTCAACACCACATTAGGCTAAAAATGATTGATGAGCAGATGTAAAAGCTACTGACGCTGCCAAGGAAGAAAGTAACAAATGTCAACTGAGCTTTGAAATGTTCCATGCTCTTTTAGCTGAGGTTCTGGTAGAGTAGCTAAATATACTACACTATGTATTGTATCCTTGTAATACTGATTGCTAATTCCAGAGGCTCAGGTTACTGAAGCTTAACCAAATGAACACTTAACACGTTCATCAACACCGCTGAATGCTGTTGTGTTGCTGAGTAAACACGATCAAGGGAAGAGCTGGAAGGGAGAAGAGAATTTGGCTGGAGGTGATAATTTCCAGTTGTGAAGCAATTATTTAGATAGCAGAATTTAGTCGGAGAATAAGGAGTTTAGTAAGTGCTGGATTTACATAATAGTAATACATGTCATTTTAAATTTCCTCCTGGCATTTTCATGCACTTTTAAAATGAATCCTAATTATAAATGTTATGCAATTCTCACATAATGTGAATTTACTTGTATGTACATTTGCATTATCCTCATTTTTAAGTGTGCTGATGATAAACATGGGTAACCAAGTTATTACATTAACCATCTTTTAGAAATTAAGTGTTGTGCACATTAAATGTGTAGAGAACTCTAAAAATTTACCCCTAATCAACTGTACAAAAAAGAAAAAACAAAGCAAAACAAAAAAAATATTAAAGCAAAATCAGGATTAAATACTGTACTTGACATATTTAATTTAAATGTGAAAAAAAAAGGATTTTAAAAAAAGCCAAAACTCATCACATTGATTTTTGATACTTGAAATGGAAGGAAGGCTTTTCAAAGAACCCAGTCAAAAGAAAATTTACAGAAACTCACTTTCTCATATGAATTTTTAGGCTACAACATTCCATTTTTCAGGTATTGTGTGAAAAACATGAATGACATTAAATTTCTTTGAGCACTAGTATGGTTATTCTGAGCTAGACCATTCTCCAAAGTGAGTCACTGCTGCCATCTGGAAGCCAATGGATTGAATTAAGATGTTTATATCTTACGTGAAGACTGAAAAAAACATGGCAAAATTTGTAAATATAACCTGAGGTGAGAGAACATGAAAACATGGATCCCATCCATGTGAAAACAGTGGACCCCACCTTGCAAAATTTACTAAACTGTTGTACAGAGTATACGATTCAGTATAATAAGCATATGTATTTATTTTAAAATTGTGATCAATTTTCTGGGTTTTGTTGTATTTCACCAGAATGGTTTCTCTTCATCCTGACCTAAGCTCCTGAAATCTCCCCATTAATATTAATAAACTTTCAATCCATCCAGTAGGAACTTCATTATGTGAAGATTTTGTCATGGAGAAATCATTCTTTCCAATTTTTCATTTTCCGAGGACAGAAAAACAAACAAAAAAATTGTATCTACCTGCATGCAGACAATGTAAAAAAAAGTTGCATGGAGTCTACTGGCATCTGTCAAACAAGAAATAATTTTTCCCACAGTCTACAGCTTTGAATTTTCCTTGATCAATCCAGTGATAGAGTATTTTAGTCAGAAAACAGCCTCAGAAAAAATGCATTAGCATATGGTTAGTATTGCACTCACATAACCAGCTGCCTGATCCAATTATCCTAATTTAAAAAAAGAATAATTTATGTTTTCTAGTGAATGCTATGTAGAAATTGTGCCTACATTGTGTCTTCTAATAATTTACACAAAAGATTTGGACAATCCAGCAGAATAAATCCTATGGGACAATAAATCTCACAGATTTTTAAAAAACATTCTCTTAAGAAATAGTGTCAGTTTAGAAACAGGTGATCTCGAGGTCAACCTTGGAGAATTCTTCCATCAAAGACAAACCTGGCTGCAGTGTCTGAGGCCCTGGTTTGATCCAACTTCTGAAGCTGTGCCCAGGTTTGCAGGGAGCCCCTGCAGCTCTGGGCTCCCGCAGAGCCCCCAGAGCCAGGCTGAGCCTGGGCTCTGGCACCTGCACCCCTCCCGGTCTCTGGCTGGAGAGGGGCTCCAGCGCTGCCCTCACCCCGAGAGTCTCTGAGCCCCTGCAGCTGAGCAGGTCCTGGCAACCTTTCTGACTGGGAGCTGCAGCACAGCAGTATTCCAGGCAGATGTCATTTTTCTTTGTGGTTTTTTTACCCCTAATTAACATTTTTGCATGGCTAATTAAATTTATTAACAAAGCTATTTCATTGCTCAGTAAATAAGAGTTCATTAAAAACACATTATTAAATGCTTAACAACAGCACAATAAAAAGTATAAAAAGGGTAAGTTAATGATCATATTTGTACTAATATCATAGTATGAGAATGCTCATTAATATTATTTATTTTAGATTGCCTTAGTAAACATTATTATTTATAGCAATGCTACACATCACTAACATGTTTTAATGATCTTTTATTTATTCAGTGAACAATGAAAGCTGATGATGTGCAAGCATTTGTTCAAGATTTTACAGCTTGCTGTAAGGTTGTATTTGCACACAAGAACAATTAACACACCAGCACACAAGAGATTTTATTGATAGCACAAAGACCATCTTAGGAAATTACCCGTGACCAGCTCAGGAGCAGATAAAGACACAATCTGAACTCTGCCAAAAGGGTACACGGCGCCTTGCTGACACTGAGGTTTGGGACTGAGCGCTCAGGGGAAGGTACTGGTGTGTGGAGATACACTGAATGGCTTCCCTGAGCAGAAGCAGTCTCATAAATTGATGACGTGCTTACACGGACCACTTTAAACAACTTTAAATATCTGATTCTGAATATGAACCTGTTTCCCATGGAGTTACAGGAAGCTTTTCTTTTCAGTTTTGGGAGAATCAGTTTTTCCCCTCAAGTTGGTATGCAATTTAACATTTCTCCACACACATAACACCCAGGTAGTTCCAACTCAGTTCTCCAGCCTCACTGTGCCACTACCTTAACTAACTTCATTGATATTATTTATTCATTATGGGTTGTATGGAGATGAAAGCCTAGCGATTCATTAGTCCCACAAAACACTTCATGTAAATGGTTTAGTCATCCAAAATCCAATTGCTGCCTTGTATAGTTCAGTCTCTCAGGGTTAGTGAAACAGCAGAAAAGTCAGTTTATTTTGCGTGTTGCTGTTTCTTACAAAGATATTTGTTTGCATTCTGAACAGAGACATGAGAACAAACGCACTGGTGAATATGAATTATATTTACTGAAGAGACTGTTTTGTCTTCTGATTTGCTACCAAAGTAACTACAGACTTCCTTACTGCACACAGAGAGATGACAGCACAGTGTGTTCCATAAGTCACTTCTAATTCCCATCAGCTCCAGAAATACTTTATAAATTGCTGGGGTGAGTTAAGTTTCCAGTTATCACAGTCTTATGTAATTTCCTGAGACACCTGCATAGCTGCTCATGAGAAATCTGTTGTAACAAGCAATAACCTGAGTAAAAATAGTATGAAGATTGTAAAAACAGGCAAAAATATAATGTAAATTAAAACAGTAAAATGGTATGGTGAAGTCTCTCAGTTGGAGGAGTGAGCAGGATCAGTACCACTTAGCTCTGACAGCTGCTACCTTAACAGTTTGGGATTAAACACAAGTGCACAGAATTCAGAAATATGACTTCAAACTCTAACAGACTTTCATTTTCATGCAGCAGAGGTTTGCTGTATTTAATAAGAAATAAGACCTTTTTGTCCACAATTATCTGTATTTTCAGGTGTCTCTGCTCCTCTGCATGATAGAACACTTCTGATGTAGCACAAGTTCTGCCTCTTAGGGCTTGCTCTACAAGTATTAGTTTATTCACAGGGAGTGAAACAATCCCTGGAGTGTTTGACTTCTGCACTGACAGAACATTTAAGGGTTTTGTTTGTTTGTAAATAACCTCAATATGGTTTCAAAATTGTTGCAGTGGGGAGGCTGCAACCTTCCCTGGGAGACAGCCTTGGCCCATGGAAGAATCAAGGAGACGATATTCGATAGGTGTTCTCAGATTTTATAGTCCCAGCCGCACATGACCAGAGCCTGGCATGGACTCCAACAGCGACTGCCTCCAAGAACGACCCCAGAACAACTGCCCGAGAGTCCCGTGGACACCCCCTAAGTACAGAACTCCCACGGGCTGCATTCAAAGTGACCAATAGGGGACAGGATTTGGGGTACGCATGACCAAGGGAAGAGGGAGAGAGAAACCCCGTGCCCTGCCAAGCGTCCACCTATGCCCATTTCACCCAGGTGAAGAGAGGGCGAGCCCCAACACAAAATGAATGTGAACTTGATACTTGTGTTTGTCAAACATGCAGGGAAAATGTTGTGTCACCAAGACTCAGAAGCCTGAACTAGTGGATGAGAGACCCAGGAACACTGTGTAGCTCTCAGTAAGCAGCCATTTCCATAAGAAAGTGCACATTTGACAATAAACAGTAAGAGGCAAAGTTATGAACGTTCGTTATTTTCCTTCTTATGTCAGTGCAAACCATCTCACTCCTCCTCCATGAGAGTTCTGTGGAGCTCCATGTGCTTTGGCCTGCCTGTGTTGCAGCTCTGCCTTTGCCTCCCCCCACTCGGTGTGCTCATGGGAAAAGCATTTCCTCCTGAGATCTTGAATTCCTTCTGTACTGACCCCCATCTTTTCTCCAGGGAAAATATACTGATGGCATTATGCCTCGTGCACAGCAAGGGTACTTTGAAGACTTGCACAAATGACACCATTAAAAATAAGGCATGATCAAGAGGGGCAACGGTATTCAGAGAGAACGAAACTTAAATGGGGACTTCCACTGGCACATCCAACTTCAAAGTGACTTATAAAAAATCTTACATAACCAAAATGAGCAAATGATACATAAGTAAGGAATTCGTAGAGGAGATAATAGCCATAGCAAAAAATTGAAAACAAACCCTAGATTAAACAAATTCTCATAAAATTTGAAAGTGCAATTAAGAATGTATTCACTGAAATGAAAATATATTTGAAGACTACTTGGCTACAGAAGCAAGGTTACATCATTGACAGTTATTGACTGTAAGGATTCAGCTTCTGAGAGAAATAGAGGCATTTTATAATGTTCTTAAAGGAGTTTATTTCTTCCTGAGATTATCATGACACAGAGTCAGGCACTGGGATTTGAGAAATTTCATAAGAAGTACTGTGTTCTGCTAAATTTTGGTGTTCTAGGATGTATATAGGATACCAGAAGAACTGGCTTCCTAAAGAATGCCATATAACTACGTTTGGGTATGACAGAGGCAAGGCTGCAGCCAGGCTTCCTCACTATTGTGCCATGACGCAGAGACAATGGACTGTAATACATTTATTTTGTCAGGCCTCTCTAGAGAGCACTTGTCATCAAACCTCTGGAGAAACCAGTACTGCCCTTGTCCAAATCAATAAAGAATAACTGGAATTTTAACTGTAAGGAAATTTAATTATTTTTTAAAAACTCCTTACAGAAAAGTGGTGGCCAGCATGAAGAAATTAGAGTATGTCACTATAGCTCCTTGAAATGTGGATTTATAAATAGGGACTATGAAAGAATCAGACATATAAATCTCCAGAGTGTAGAAGTGTAGGAGGAATAGAACAGAGAGGGGTTTGCAGAGTGTTTCTTTTTAATTAGTAAGGAAACTGAGTGGTAAATCCACTTTAAAACAAGTGGTCTCTTGGAAAAAACAGAAGATGGGCATCATAATTTCCCAGAAGTTTCTGACATCTCTAATTTCTTTACTCCCAAGGCTTTTTAGACAGATGTGAATTCTGGTTTGCTGCAGGAATTTACAGCAATCTAGGCCAGTTCTTTGGCAGCACCCAAGACTCTTGTATTAAACCAGCATCTGACAAAAGTTTTCCCAGCACACGAGTAGTGGATTCGCTTCATTTTCCGAGCCCCGTAACAGCTTCTGTGCGCTATGCTGCTGTTACCTGGTGGTGCTACAACAAGACTATGCCCTTGACAGCTTTTACTTTAAATTTTATTAGGCTGGCACGCCTGCAAAAAGACAGGTTATATTTACCTCTCTAACTGATACTGGCAGCTCTTGTTTGTATAAAACAGAGACAGAACCACTCTGGGTAAATTCAGTTCAATCACTGTTTGAAAAAGACTGTTGGACTTCATTTCATTGTAGATAGCACTTTTTTTTAACCCTCCAAATTGTCTTTACTTTTCTACCTCACATTCTTGTATCTGGAAAACAACTTAATTCTGATTCCCACATTACTCTTAATTAACATTGATTTAATTACCAGTTAAGTATATATTTAAAGTTAAGCAGTAGATACATAGATTCCAGAACCAGGGCCAACATTTGTGCCAGACAAATCATATAAATTATACAAACCAATAAATATTCAACAAAGAAGGTAATTTTAATTATTTAAATAAAAAAGTTATTTTAAAAGTACTGTTATCAAAATAATATTATGCAGGTAAACTTTACTGGTGCCTGTGTTTAGGAAACTCCCACCAACTAAAAAGAATGGTAATTTCAGCATAGGCAAAGGAGGACAGTCGTTAAGTGAGAGCTAATGAATTTCTCCTTTATTAAAATATTTTCAAACTGGATACTGTGATCTCAGCTCATACAGCAGTAATTGTGTTTACTCACTAATTTACCCAGCAATAGCTAAGGTACTTACTGGAATTACTTCCATACACAGCAGAATAGAGTTGAATGGCAACAAAGAGGACAGTGGAGAGCTTGCAAATTTAATTTGCTAACTACATCCAAACTATTAAAGATAAACAGCTGGTTACTTCAATTTATTTCGATTTACAGATGCAAATACAACTTGACTCAGGACCTCTGCCCTCAGCCATTCTAGGTTCTATGACGGTGAGCACTTCTCACCCTGGCCCTTTCTCTACTGCCCAGGCAGAAGTGGCAATAACCATGCAACCACACCGTTTAATTCCTCCATCCTCTACTATCATTCTTGAGGTCAGATATTAACCAATAAGGTCATCATTCAACAGGAGGAAAAGATTGCTGAATCAATAATGAGAGTTTTGGGAGATTTTTCAGACGGTAAAAAAAAAAAAAAAAAAGAAAAAGTAACTCTCAGCACTCTTTTTTAGGTATTGTGGATATTTCAGAGAATTACTGCTAATAGTGTACTGAGCATCAGCAGTGCTCCCTATAAAACTGGCCCTGAAAGTAAGTGTAGAATTGTGCAACTGAGTGTAAATGGCTGTTGCTCTGTGTGTGTGCCTGCAGAGTCACCTGTACAAAACACTGTCCCTTTTGTGGAGTCCTTAATGCTGCATTAGTACTGAGATCCATGAGTTAAGCAGCAGGGTGAATAAAAACCATAGCACTTGTCCTATGGGTCCTCTCCTGAAAATGAACAGCAAAATTCACGTCCACGAGACTCAAGTGGGACAACATAACATGATCAAGCTCAATTTTCACAACAACATTTTATTCTGAAGAATTCTGTTTTCAAATAGAGCAAAAACTGGCTTATTCAGCATTCAAAGTACACTGTAACTGAAATTCTACAGTCATCTACATGTCCTTAAAATTAGTATTGTATTTACAAGGTAATTTTTGCATTAAAGAGCTTTTCATAAGCTATTTGTACAAAGTTACCATAAAACAGACCAAATACAGCCAATTCTATGGTCAACTGCTTCTCAGGATTAGTTCTGGGTGAAAATGTTGCCATATATCATCAATATACAACTACAATTCACCAGAAGTCTCCAGATAAAATTCCTTATGGACTTAAGGCCAATATTTTCCAAATAAAAAAATTTAACAAATATCATGACCTAGTTTAGGAAAGACCTTTAATACCCACCAGAGCATCAGGAAGAGAAAGCAACAATGTCTTTGAAAGGCTGCTCTATACTTCCAACTATTGTTTTATATTTGTAGAACTTGTAGATGATGGTGACATGTATTATTGATGCAGCGTGGGCAATTTTTTCTGAGCTCACTTTTTCAGCTATCTTTGAATTCCAGCCTCCTTAAGAGTGCCAGCATGGAATTCACTGTACCATGGGGATGAAAGATTGAACAATATCTCAAAAACAACTACATGCTTGAGGGTGCTTCCTGTACTGCGTATTAGTTGGAAAGTTTTAAATAAAATTCCTTTTCACCTACATGTTATTATCGAGGATCACATTTCCAGCAAGCAGATTGTCAAAAATTCAAAATGTAAGTTCTTCACACTAACCTTTTATGGAGACTTTCTAAAAATATAATTAGCTAAAAGGACAAGTTAGAAATCGTGTTAATATTAATTGTAGCAGATGGAATTTTGAGGGGAAGGAGAAAGGCTAATTTTAATTTCTTATTTAAAAATAGAGCTGTACCAGCTGCAAGTTATTCCCAGCCAACTTGTATTACTGAAACTGAAAAAAAGACTCAAGCTCATGGGTAGCCAACATCCTTGCTCACAAATCTAGAGGCAGCAGTATAGGACTTCTGAACTTGTGATGTGCTGCACACAAACCCTTCTCCCAGAACATGATGGGTGTTTTAAACTGTGTCGAATCTTAAAGAGATTTATTCTGAGGATAAGAATTCATATCACTTGTCACCGTAGGTGATGTTGCCAAAGCTGTGCAGAATATCGACAATGAGCCTACGCTGTAGTCATATCTGTGAGCCGAAAATGTGCTTGTTACCCAATACAGGTCTGCTTGTTATAAATAATTCTAGCAGTTATAAGTGCTGATTTACTTTAGAAACATGGAGTCTGATCTGGCTTCAAATTCTCCAGACTTTTGAAGGATTTGTAGGTGCTTCTTTATTCATCAGTTGGCTGCATTTACTGGATTAATTGATGTATTATCATTTCTGGGGGGAAAATCCTCTTTTGCCTTTCTGTATTTCTAGATATACACATATCAGCAGTAGCTGCCTTATCAGACACAAGCCTTTCCTGCTGAAGTACTTGTACCATTTCATCTCTAAGAGTGATTCATAGCATCCATTCAAACTCAGTTACTTCTGAAGTTTGTCTAACTCTAAGCTATTCACGAGCTAGTTTTGACATTTCTCCCACTAAATTATAGGGTATCTCACCTCTTTGAAGACACAAATGCCATTCTGGCAGATCAGGTGCCACCTCCAGTAGCTGACTAGCCCACTAATTTGACTCAATGTCGTTAAACTTCCCCCACATGGTGACTCAGTTCGTGCATTTCAGTGTAAAGCACCTCTAGTTAAAGAATATCATTGTACCTCTGCTCATAAATTGACTAAAAATGCTTCAAAGAGACTCATTCAATGGATTAATGCATGCAGGTCATTACTGACTGTTAACTGAGATCTGAACTGATGGAAATTAATTGCTTTGGGATTAAATTAGTTTGTTCTAAGGGATTCTCACAACTTTTGAAGGAAAATGCAAGAGCACCACCATCTCCTCATCTCCAAAGCCTGCTTTGAACTTCTCCACCCTTTTTAGAAGACCTTATAGACAAAATATGTTTCTAGTCTAAACCTTCTTGCATAAACTCTGGTGTTGGGCATTTCCAGAGACTTCAACTTATCCTATATCAGTTTCAGCCTTTATTTGTAGGTGAACCACATTCAGCGTAGCCTGGCTGTGCTGCCAAGAGAGATGTCCTATCTTCAGGAACATGAGAGGTTAATACAATTTGATCTGCATAACAAAATGTAAATTTCTCAGTTTATCTGGTTATATACATGATGCAACTAAGTAGGGAGTTTTTACAGCAGTACCAGAAATTCTATTATCTGTTACTAAGAACTCTCATTTGAATGTTGCTCATGGTGCTCCAAGGGTTCAGCTTTGTCTTCTGTGTACATTATAGCATTACTTCCTACGTCATGTTGCAGCCTTAAAATCCAACTGTACTTTATGATCAACTATTTAACATTTTTTATCTAGGGTTATTTGAAGCCTGCTTTCTAAATAAAAAGATGGTTCAAGAGGTGGGCAAGATCAAGACAGGTGTAATAGCGCTATATTCTCATGTCTCAGCCCCAGCTGATTTAATACATACCACTCTTATATAATAGTGCTTTTTATCTATATTTGCAGTTTAACTCTAGTTGAAACAGAATTAACTAATTTAATAAGTAATTGGTTGTGTTCAAAATAACTGTTGGGAGGTGTAAGCAGAGAGAAGAAGATGAATAAATATATGTAAAATATCAGTGTATATGTATGTGTACAAATACATATATTTAAAATACCCTTTGCTGTGTTTTTTCTTTAAATGTTTAAGTTTATTGACTTTAAATTCTTTAATAATTCAAGATGAGATCAGAATAACTTAGAGCTCCTTATATTTTGAATTAAAACAAAATCTGACTTCAAAATGGCACATGGCAAATTCAGGCTGACACTAATCACTACAGACAGGCAGATTTCTTTTAGCTTCACAATCATAGCCTTACTATAACACCAGAAGATGAGCTAAGAAAGCAGCCTATTCATACTGCAAAACCCAGAAGAGCATAGATGTTCTGACAATAAAGCCCTTTTTAACANTAGTAATCCTCAACTTCAATTTACTATTTTCATCTTTACTGACAGCAACAACCTAATCGTACTGAGTGTAGGGAGACCAGCTTCACTGCCTGCACTGCCATAAGGCTGTCAGTGAGTCATGGAAGCCTGGGAGAGAGAATGAAGGCAAAAGGAGTTCTCCTTATGTGGGGTTTTTTCTTGCTATCAACCAAAAATTTGCAGTAGCACCATCACCTTTCAGTTTGCTAAAGGGTCTTCCCTTTAATGCTGCAGAGCACAGGCATTCTTGCAGTCATAACGTGTTCTATGATGTGAGACCTTTCATTAGCTTTATTTGGAGATTTTTGTTCTTATTACCCTTAGAGAACAGCTCTTCAATGGCCAGAATGTATTGGTTAGTA
>VYZQ01051170.1:13625-37194 GCA_013400655.1 Mystacornis crossleyi
ACCTCACATTCTGCATGCAGAAAGGAAGAACAAATGAAATTTTGTTTAGTCATGGTTTTAAAGGACAGAAAGCCAGGTGTTGGTATGGAGAGAGGAGCCCTGTCATGCCTCAGTAGGTCTGCACATCCAGAGGATGGGCACCCACCAATGCTCTCATACAGCGGTCTTTATCAGTGCTTTCTCCAGGACTCAGCACTCATGTAGGCCTCGGAAAGAGGATGTTTGTCTCCAGCGGTCTTAGTGGCAATACCAGAAGAATAAAATAGCACTCTTGAGGCTTCACAGTATATTGGAGTGTGAAATCCCAATTCATTTTCTGTCCCTGTAGCTGTCTTAAACTTATGCCTTTCTGCAATCCATCAGTTTGTTCCCCCCCTTTATATTATAATGGGTTTGTCTTTTCTTTCTGTTTGGTTTGTTTTGTTGAAAGTTAGTTTGTTTTTTGAGTACTTATTTTTTAAACTCATAGAACAGGCAAAGAAGCAGCTCTCTCCCTGTAAATGGGGCATCCCAATACGGAGCGGAGAGCCACCATAAAAGTTAAAGACATTGCTCAAGAGCTCCTTTGTGGAGGATGTATTTCCTTCTTCTAGACAAAAACCAAAATAAGTACAAACTTACAGCAGCTTCTGGTTATTGATGAAAACAGAGAGGTCCAAAGTCAAGCCCAGCCAGAGCTCAGGAACCCACCCCAAGAACACACCCCAAGCTTGTTAGAGTTTTCATTAATGGAGATTGGAACCTGCCTGCCCAGGAGGGCTGTACTCATGGCTTGCTGTCCTCACCATTAGGTTTTCTTTTCACTTTTCATGATATCTGGCTGATATCTGAATTCTTCTAGTACAATTTAAAGTCATTGTGTTTAGTTTTGCCCATACAGGAGATGGACTTATTAGCCCTATGCCTGTTATTTACAAGGTTGAAATTACCTAGCTTTCTTATGCGCTCCATGCTCTTCTCTAAACAGCCAGTTCCAGTTCACATACTTCTGACTGTTCTTGTTATTTCTGTCTCCAATTATTTTGCAAATTTTTAACTTCAAGTAAAAATGCAGTTTTTCCATCCAGCTCAGAGCTGAGTGCCACAGGTTCTGCATCTGCATTACTTCCTATTGAATTATGTTCTGTTTTCCTCAAACCATTTCCCCAGTTTGTTCAGTTTTCTTTGAATTTTATTTCATGCGAAAGTTTAATTTAGGCTCATTTCTTTTCTCCTAGTAAAAGCACTGAGTAACACTGAATCCAGGATGATAAACTTGTGTGGAACACTACCTCCTGTTTTGGCAGCAAAACACTGATAAGTGAGAGACACAGTCTTTACTGCCCTTGCACTTCTTTTCTTCTGTTGGAGAACCAGCACATTGGCACATTGCTTGTCCTAAAACTATTTTAATTCCCAAGTTTGCACAGGTGGGCATCTTGCCACATTGCAGCACCTGCTATGTGAGTAAACCAGCTGAAACTTCTGATCCTTTATGGTGCTGGAGCACAGGATTTTTTAAAGGGAAGTAGATCAGAAGGAAATACGAAAATTACTTTAAAAAAGAAAAAATTCTGCAAAAATTCTATACTGGAACTCAAACATTTTTTCATGACTGTTACAATAAATGAGTACATGCATGAGCCTAGAATTTATGCAGTTATAATTAAGCTGCTCTCAAAGTAATTAGATATTTTAAGCTGTTGAGCCATTTTCCAGCTCATTAACTTTATTTAGACATAATTATATTTTTTAACATGTCGGTCCAGAGAATGCCGTGATCATGATTATACATATGCCACAGTGCAGTAGACATACTGCACAGTGATTTATCTTTATTTTGGGTTATTTGTATGACGCCAGATATCTAATGGTGAGTTGTGGGGGACTTATTGGTGCTGGGGGAGGATAGAGGCAGGGAGGTGCTTTGAAGTGGAGGTAGGTTTTTGGTTTGTTTACTATTTCCATTTTTCTCCAGAGTTTTTACACTCTTTGTCATGGCTGTTATTGCTTCTTCAGTTGTTGTTTCTTCTCCTGTCATGATTGTTGTAATTACACCCCAGCTCTCATTTAACAGTCGGCATCCTGCTAGCAAAAGATGATGGTATTACATGGAATCATTCCAGGATGAAGAGAATTCCCTGTTTTGCTAAGTTTGTGAATCTGTTGTGTAATTTACAGCTTCATTTACCCCTTAAGTTCTGGTGGTCTAACAAATACAAAATGAGAAGGAAGAAATTGGCCAAGTATTTCTTCCTGCACAAAGGTAAGCCACAAACTTTCATCCAGGAGTACCCTTGTTTGCTGGATGGAGATTGAATTGTGACTTTAAAATTCATGTGTCACAGCTTAAGGAAAAGCATCACATTTTGCCTTTTAGGAAGATGCNGCATGACTGCGAGCGTGGGCACACACACTACTAAAAGAACCATGGGAAAACCGGAGTTCTCGGGGCAGGGGGAACTCACGTGGCCAGTGGGAACAGGTCCTGGGCACATTAGCATCAGGGAGCAAGAAACCCCATGCCCAGACCATGCTTTTCACTCCAGGGCCCCTCCCCCTGGGAGGGGGGAACCTCCACAAGGCATCTTAAATCTATGATATCCAATGATGTGCTTTTAAGTTTAAAATGAGGCATCTTATCCAAAGCACGTCCAGGCAGTCTGATTCCCCATGGGGGTAGTTTGGTACAGACTGACAGGATCCCCACAGGCTGATACTCAAAGCTGGAAACTGCTAGACAAAGTAAGGATAGGGATGCTTAAAGAGTGCTTTTCTTTTTAGTCCTTAGGCATCTTACTCAGGACTTCAGAAAACTGATACCATTGCCCTGGAGTCTCTTTTAAATTAGGTCTGAAGAACTTGATACAGGGTTTGTGCAAGTGGTACAGACCAAAAATATTTTCATCCCTAGAATGTAACAGCTTTTGCCCTAGAGATGAGAGCACTGGGTTTGATTCCTCCTTCAGCTTCAAGGGCTTTAAATCCTCCCACACAATAGAATGCTGACAGTGGAAAAATACAAAAGAAGATGTAGGAACAAAGATCAAGACAATCCTTACCACAGGCCCTGACAGCAGCTCTTGACTGATCTAGTGAATCCTGTGTTATGTTTGACCTGTCCCTACCGCAGGGCATTGCAGTCCTGATCTGTCCAACTTTGCAACACAGGGCAGTCCTGCAGTTAATGAATCTTGGGAATTTGGATACTTAGAGGCTGAGGGAGGAATTTTCCCCCAATTTTTCTTATCTTATAAACTAATATTATTGCATATCACTTCCCTCTACTCTTCACCTAGATGCCATGTGAACCTGATAACTGGAGCTCGTATTGTTTTGGTGGGATCTGAGTATGTCCACCAAAATGAGGAGAGGAAAGGTATTCTCTTGTAGAGATTTTGGGCTCTAATCTAGGTAGTCTAACTCCAAACCACCTTTTGGACACAGTCAGCCTCCTAATGGGAATTAAAGTCAAACAAAGAAGCACCTTATGAATTCAGGTTTTTCTTGCGCAAGGATAAGAAAAAGCTTTGGGGAGTTAGGAATGGAACTGATGCACTTCCAGTCTTAGCTCTTCGGTGAATTTCACTATTTATGACTAAAGTGAAACAAATAATTTCAATTATAATGATTTTTTNAACACTGAATCCAGGATGATAAACTTGTGTGGAACACTACCTCCTGTTTTGGCAGCAAAACACTGATAAGTGAGAGACACAGTCTTTACTGCCCTTGCACTTCTTTTCTTCTGTTGGAGAACCAGCACATTGGCACATTGCTTGTCCTAAAACTATTTTAATTCCCAAGTTTGCACAGGTGGGCATCTTGCCACATTGCAGCACCTGCTATGTGAGTAAACCAGCTGAAACTTCTGATCCTTTATGGTGCTGGAGCACAGGATTTTTTAAAGGGAAGTAGATCAGAAGGAAATACGAAAATTACTTTAAAAAAGAAAAAATTCTGCAAAAATTCTATACTGGAACTCAAACATTTTTTCATGACTGTTACAATAAATGAGTACATGCATGAGCCTAGAATTTATGCAGTTATAATTAAGCTGCTCTCAAAGTAATTAGATATTTTAAGCTGTTGAGCCATTTTCCAGCTCATTAACTTTATTTAGACATAATTATATTTTTTAACATGTCGGTCCAGAGAATGCCGTGATCATGATTATACATATGCCACAGTGCAGTAGACATACTGCACAGTGATTTATCTTTATTTTGGGTTATTTGTATGACGCCAGATATCTAATGGTGAGTTGTGGGGGACTTATTGGTGCTGGGGGAGGATAGAGGCAGGGAGGTGCTTTGAAGTGGAGGTAGGTTTTTGGTTTGTTTACTATTTCCATTTTTCTCCAGAGTTTTTACACTCTTTGTCATGGCTGTTATTGCTTCTTCAGTTGTTGTTTCTTCTCCTGTCATGATTGTTGTAATTACACCCCAGCTCTCATTTAACAGTCGGCATCCTGCTAGCAAAAGATGATGGTATTACATGGAATCATTCCAGGATGAAGAGAATTCCCTGTTTTGCTAAGTTTGTGAATCTGTTGTGTAATTTACAGCTTCATTTACCCCTTAAGTTCTGGTGGTCTAACAAATACAAAATGAGAAGGAAGAAATTGGCCAAGTATTTCTTCCTGCACAAAGGTAAGCCACAAACTTTCATCCAGGAGTACCCTTGTTTGCTGGATGGAGATTGAATTGTGACTTTAAAATTCATGTGTCACAGCTTAAGGAAAAGCATCACATTTTGCCTTTTAGGAAGATGCCAGGAAATCTCTGCTTATAAACAGAAGTCTCTGAGAAAGGTTAAGGTGCTTTGCTTGGAGAATTTCAGGGAGATAAAAATTCAGGGACAGTTTCATTAATTCCCTTCTACTCTGAGAATATTTTTAGGAGAGAGGAGTGTTCCCAGTTCTTATTGACACCATGCTCTGTTACATAGGTATCTCCATATTAATTAACAAGGCATTGTTGCTGTGGGGTTCCAGCAACCATCCCAGAGACAGACTGGCCGTGGAAAGAATCAGGGAACGATATTCACACGGATGTTTGTTTGCTTGTTTATTGTTAATGAATGGGACTCCCATAATTATTTTCTGTCTGAAGATACACATCAGACCTTGATTTTAAAATTGCCAGTTGCAAAGATTCAGTGCAATCATTCAAAGGTTCTTTCGGTGGCTAATTACTCTCTTTGTAAAGAAAGTACCATATACACACATATCAATGCATACATTTTTAAGATGGTGTCCTTGTTTCGGGTATGAATTTGCCTCTGTGCGGCTTCCAGCTGGTGCACCCTGCAGTTACATAAATGTCACAGCAAAATCAACTTAAATCTCTTCTGTTCTCAGCAAGGCAGAGTGAACTTCCCAGACTTTCACCTCTTAGGACAAATTTTCCAGCCCTTTCCCCATTTCCACAGGCTTTCCTGGAGTCAATTTCAGCTCCTCAAATCCATGCTCAAGTCAGGCATGTCTGAACTGGGNATTTTTCTTATCTTATAAACTAATATTATTGCATATCACTTCCCTCTACTCTTCACCTAGATGCCATGTGAACCTGATAACTGGAGCTCGTATTGTTTTGGTGGGATCTGAGTATGTCCACCAAAATGAGGAGAGGAAAGGTATTCTCTTGTAGAGATTTTGGGCTCTAATCTAGGTAGTCTAACTCCAAACCACCTTTTGGACACAGTCAGCCTCCTAATGGGAATTAAAGTCAAACAAAGAAGCACCTTATGAATTCAGGTTTTTCTTGCGCAAGGATAAGAAAAAGCTTTGGGGAGTTAGGAATGGAACTGATGCACTTCCAGTCTTAGCTCTTCGGTGAATTTCACTATTTATGACTAAAGTGAAACAAATAATTTCAATTATAATGATTTTTTAGGGAATGAAACTCACTAATGAAAAGTGGGTAAGCTACAATATTTAATTAATGGATTTAATTACTGCATCAATCATTATGTTTAATTAATCACTGTGTCTAACTAAGATAACATTAGCTATGAATAAACTATGTTGGTTTGCATGGAAAACCATCTCTCCACTACCAGTCTCAAAGGGAGAATCTGCCATTGCATATTGCTGTGTTCTCTGGATATTGAACTCTTCCTCCCATATGAAGCAAGGAGACATGCTTGGAGGGGTGAGCTGAAGCTTCAGCTGCAGTTAAACAGTGCTTTTGCAGCTTTAAGCCTTTGTAGCTCTCTTGTTTGTGGACTGTAACTTTACTTGGCTGTGCCAATTTCACTGCTAGACAGTGTTTGTAGACAAATAACTCTTCCAGGAGTAGGGAGTCTGGATGAAGTACCTGAGAGCAAGGTGCTGCACATATGAAAAGTACCTACAAACTTCAGTAGTCCTCTATATTTTGAATTTCTTTCTGATCTGTCTAATTTCCTGTATTGTACTGCTGCTCCTGTAAATGCACATAATATTTTCTGAAGGGTTTTTTTTCATATCAGGAAATATGTGCCCATGTTGCAGACCACCAGCATTATACAGGCTACAGTGTTTGTGTTGCGTGATTGTCACAGATGGAGTCATGCACTTCTCTCTCGAGAGATTAGCAACAATATATTCTATTGATATAAGCCAGTGAGACAACCAAGCTCAGTGGAAAATGTGACAGTGGTTTAACAGGATTTGATGGCAAGGTTACACTGGAGTATTTAGTGCATAAAGGACAGGGTCAGACAAAACTGTCAGGGATACCTCCCTGTTGAATCATGAGGTTCAGAAAGCACCTTATGAAAGCACCTTTTCGAATTGCATTCTAAACTCCTCAGAAGGGGATTTAGGTGCAGCTGGATTCAGGCTCAGTCCCAGACTTGGCCAATGGTTTATGTCTAATGGATTATGTATGTGCAATCAATACTTTATATCACTTAGTTAAAACAGCAAAGTGTAAGTGCACTTCTTCCAAATTCACTTACTGAATAAGGATTCTCTCAGCCTCAAGGACTAACCTTGAGAGGTATCCCTGCTCAGGGGGAGATCCTGCTCTGCAGTCTGCTGCTGTGCAGTAGAATTCAATGGTCTCAGGTTTATTGAGTAATATGGTTTTACTCAAATGTTCCCAGGTAAATAGCATGCTTTGAAAATAATAGGTATAAAGAATGCTGAAAAGACTATGGTTCATTACTCCTGACTTATATTTGAACAAACTAAAAAAAAAAAAAGAAAAAAATATACAGTCATTCAGCCTAATAATTTGAACTAATAAAATTGGTCTGTCACTTATTTCTTAGAACAACTTGTAGTTTTCAATTACAGCCCTGAAAGTATAATGCCAATAGTCTGGTGCATAATATTGTTTATAGTAGTTTGCTTGGTTTTTTTAAATATCTAAAGGATTTCTTATATTGAATTCCTAGGGAAATAAATGAACAGTTCTGATTACATTGTACATCTCAGCGTTTCTTCTCTGATTTGTAGCCCAAAAAAAGGCAAAACTTCTTTTTGAAAGCAATTTGCAGGAGCATCATGCACAAAGCATCCATTAAGAGTCACAGTAGTGACACAAACTAAATTGGAACAAGAGCATTGCTGTTATTGTGCATGTGCAAACCTGACACGTGATGAGAATAAATACAAACGCACAATTTCAGTGAATGTCTTTACTGGCAGAGAAATAGTCAAAGTGCTAAAATCAGATTTCATCCCCTTGTATTTACAGCTGGGAGAGAACAAACATTGTCTCTCAGCCTTTAGAGTCAACTGGACTTTAGGAAGAGCCACTACTGATACTGATTGCAACGTAAGTTTGGAGATATAACCAAGCCTATTTCCCTTTTAAGTACACAGGAAGGATTAAAAAATTGCTTCAGCAGTACAAGCATTTGCTGGCTCTTGGTGGTGAGGGAGGGAGAGGGCAGGCAGAGAACATGACCATCCAGTCAGCACCAACACAGATATATTCAATACTGACAACTGTGTGTTTGGGTCTTGTGTTTCTGCGCTGCTTCTCAAATTAACTTTCCAGCTGAAGGCTTAGTTCTCTACTGCTGCCCTGAAGATACATAGATATCAAAGGATCTGGTCAATCAATTTTCAGGAGGTTGAGGGAGAAATTTTGTTGGCACCTATATGATGTATGAATTCCTCAAAAATTTCCTTTTATGTTATTTGCAAACTTTTATCTCTAGGGACTTGCATCACGTCTTCCTCAGTGGGGAAAGCTACAATGTCCCCAGGATTTTGGTTGCTCAGTAATCCAGACGACTTGCTCAACAACATGTTGGAGCCCTCTCTATAGCCATGGATTTTCTCTCTTTGAAAACCTGAGTGTAAGGGGGACTGCTGAGCAGTCAGATCTTGGCCTAGTAGGAAGACATCACCCAGTGGGAGCACAAACATAGACCTGGAAACCTGAAAGCATCCCATGATCAAGCACATAAATAATGTCATGGGGGTGAATAACTCAGCTGCTACCACATGAGATGCTCACAGACAAGGCAGCAAGAAGCCTTTAGGGATTAGTCCCTTTTGCCATGGGACCTTGTGAGAGAACCATTGTCCCTCACTCCTGGAAGGCAATGACACCACCTTGCTCCTTTGCAGTGCTGTGCCTTCCCACTGGCAGAGTATAACTCCTTTTGGACAGGCAGCAAGTGCAGGAAATCACCTCCAGCCTGGTTTGAGAATCCCCTACCAGATCTTTATGGGATCTGTCTCATAGGTTAACAACTATATATTTCAACTGAATGACAAAATAAGTGAGTGCAGTTATAATTTCTCTTATATACTGCTAGTAAGTAAGGCTGATAGGTTTTTGTTATTTGGATTTCTCCCTCCCCCAGATTCAGCCACGCAGACTCAGCTAGAAATTACAGTTTAATTTATTTTAAATAGAGAAGTTCTCTTTTCAATTATTATCTGTTACCTCCCAAAGGACTCCTATCTTGGTATTTATTTTTCAGTTGGAGGTAACTGTTACTATCCTCGGATCATTTATTAGCTGGTGATGGTTCTTGCTGACTTGGTGGAGAGATTGCTGAGGAAAACTAATATACTAACCTTCCTACTATATTAAGGACTTCATGTTTGTTTTAATGGAAGTAAGGGAAAGAGGTTTTTCCTTTCACATTTCATCAGAGATCAAAACTGAATCATTTTTAGTTCATCCTGAAATTGGAAGCAACATCTCTTAGAGAAAATTTACATGGAAAAAAAAGCTGTACTGTGTTTTGTGTTCTTACTCTGAAACCCAGCACACTAAACCCAGTCTTCATTTTCATATCTGTTAACTTAGGAATGTTATCTGAATATATCTGACTGACATTTTTTTCTGTCACATTTTATTATTGGAGATACTGCTTAGATTTTTCAAAGCCAGTCAAATACCACAGTGATCATTTAATTATTGTTTCAGCTTGGTGAACAAATATATGTTGCTTCTTTTGTGAGGTATGTACTGAAGAAAATGTAATAAAATACCTGAGCCACTCTGAGCTCAAAATAAATTGAGAAGATAATTCCCTGTTTTAGTAAATTTACATTTTATTTTTTCTGGACCTTAAGTACTTTATAGAGGAGTAATACATATAGCAAACTGTTGTGTCCAGAATCAGTAGCTGTTGCTCTCTTTATCAGCATGTCATGTACATACACTGGGATGTTACCCTACTGTTTGATGGACCTATTTGTATTTCAGCTGAAAGCTGTGCCTCACAGAGATTCTGCAGTTTTCATTCAGTCCCACCCTCTTCCATTTTTCCCATTTTCCTCTTTGCAGTAGTTATGATTGGAAAAAAAATTTTAAAAGCAACAGCCAAACAGGAAACTACCAAGGAAGAAAGTTTTAGGTCCCATGCTTTTTGATAATGCATTCTTTCTATTTCCTCTAATAACTTTTATTTAGATAGACCTATGGACTCTGATGGAGTCTTGTGTTCTGTCCTTTTCATTGCCAGAATTTGTGCTTGATAGAGTCTCACTACTGTCTAGCACAGATTTTCAATACAGCCCTAAGAGCCTGACTGGTTTCGAATTCAGAGTCACAAGAGGAGCTGCTTGACAAATATTGAGTGTTGTAAATGGGCTGTAAAAGGAATTACTCATTTTCTCCCTCCTTCAGTGATGTGCAAGCATAATTAATAACTGTAAAGCTTTCTCAGTAGGGCTTTGGTTAGAAGTCCTCAGCAATCACACATTTTGACATTCACAGAATGCAGGAATAGAATTTCGGGATTGGAGTGGTTTTAATATTAAAGTTATTTCTGAACACAAATATTAAAGCATATGTGCCTACATATGTCTTCTTTGGGGTTACCATCTGCCCATGGCATGTGCATGATAGCTGGCATTTTTGGGAAAAGCTGAATAATCTTTTTTTTTTTTTTTAATAAAGTAACATATGTCATTAAATACATACTCCAGCTCACCAGGCATCCTGTGACTGATTATGAAGATAGTGAATGCATGTAGTTTGTCTCATTCATAACACATTAATCTTTTAGGTGTAATTTAATGACAGGAAATTGTTTGAATGCTGTCTGTCTCTATAGAATCCCTCAAGGATGTTGATGTGATGTGTGATAATGAACAAATATTTTTTCATGCGTTGTTTTAGTGTTCCACAGGGTAATACCACAGGAGGTGATTTCCTAGTAGGATATTCTTGCTGAATAACCAGTGAAGACAGAACAGTAGAATTTGCTAAAAAGTTACATTAAACAGGGCTTTTTTGTTGGTTTTGGTGTTAAGTTTTTTTTCCTGAGATACAACTATGAGCTGTTGCACTTGCTTTCAGAGAAAATATGCACAGCTGTTATGCATATCTGTCATAGAATAGCTGCAAATGACTGCACTGGAAGCAGAGAGCACTTACTTCTAGACTAGATAAAGCATTAGAAAGCCCTGATATGTGACCAATGTAGACTAGACCGTATAATGTTATTGCTCCATCTTCCTCCACAAAGAATCACGGGGACCCAGGAGGGTTACAGGATACTTTTCACTGGGTATGACTGAGATGGAGTTACTTTTCTTCAAAGCAAACCTTGCAGTGTTGTGCGTTGTACTGTTAGCCAGAAAGGGGTTGGTAACACACCAGTGTTTTCGCTGCTGCTGAGTAGGAATTGCACAGCATTAGTGGTCTCTTCCAACATTTCCTCCTCACCAGGAGGCTGGGAATGGGCAAGATCTTGTGAGGGAACATAGCCAGGACAACTGACTAAAGCTGACCAAAGGGATATTCCATGCCATGTGATGTCTCCTCATCATTAAAAGCTCAGAGAAGGAGGAGGAGGATGGGAGCCATTCAGTATTGTGACATTTGGCTTCTGATGCCCTGCTTCCTGGGAAGTGGCTGGCTACTGATGGGAAGCAGAGAATAAATATTTTGTTTACCTTTGCTTCTGCATCTGGCCTTTGCTTTTGCTTTGTTAAACTGTCTTGATCTTGACCAATCAGCTTTTTGTATTTAATTTTCTTCTTCCCCTGTCCTGCCGAGGAGTGGAGTGATAAAACAGTTTGGTGGGCACCTGGCATCCTGCCTAGGTCAATCAACCAGAATCCTTAAACGAGGCATCTTTAAGTAGTTCTTCTAGCATGACTAACGGCCAAAAGGGACTGAATGCCAGGTGTCTTTCTGCTGGAATAGAAAGATGTATCTAAACCCCTGAAGTAGCTTCTACTCAGAGAAATCATATTGCTGTCTCTAAAGTCCTGTGATGAAATAGGGAAAATATTAATGAAAAAGCAAGGGATTTAAATAGTGTTCCATCACTCTCTGTAACAAATGTTAAAATATAACTAGCAAGCCAAGTACTGTACAACTGCCCATGCTGCTTAGTGCAGCCTGTTCTGATACCTACGGTAATAAACTGTTTCAATGAGACATGGAGCTAATAAAACCCCATTTTCAACACAGTTTTTCCTTTGTCCCCAACACCTACAAGAGCTTCAGGTTGTGCCCCAAAACCTAGGAACACTCACAGTGGGAGACAGTCTTACTTTGAGTGTGCAGGACTCAGCCAACCGTGGACCTGTAGTTTCTACTGGCTCGTGAAACTTGTGAAAATTTCATGTTTAAGTGTCTTTCTTGCTTTTTTACATTTGATGTAAACTGATCTGTGAGTCCATAAATCAGTGGTAAAGGAGTTCACAGAACCTTGGAAAACCTAACACTAGCTGCATAAAGTTCTCACCTATTCTATGTCTCAGTAACGCTGTATTCCTCATTTGTAGTTTCCAAGTAAAATGTCTGAGTTCTCCAATTTTTTTTTCCTGCATTTTCCTGCATTATCTTTATAACACAGATGTGAACTGCTTAATCTTTTTCCAGCCTTATCAAAGATATGACCTGATATAGATTGTTTATCCACAAATTCATAGCATTCATCAAGATGCTTAATTATGTGCTTGTATTAAGAAGCTAACTAGCCCTGCTGACCCCAGTTGTGCATACGTAAGGACCTTGATGAAGAAGTTTCAGAATATGTGAATAAAGATCTGGTGCTTTCCCAAAGTAAATGAAGGGATGAGCTGAGAAATATAAAGAATTTAAACAAAGGGGGGGGTGGGGCGGGGGGGCGGAAAGCTGGCTGTACTGCAAGGAGGAATTTTGCAGTGAAGGTAGCTGGGAATAATTTGCTGCTTCTTCTAAGTTCATTAGCACAGCTTAGATGAACGCTGAGGGCCTTGGCAAAAGTACGGTGGCAAGTTAAAATCAGATGGCTGAAACTGTTAGTGCCCCTCATCAGCTGCCCTGCACCTTCGATGCCCGGAGTTAGGGCAGTCTGATCCACCTCTGAATCAGCTCTGCACCAATTAACTTTTGATACCAGTATATTAAGTTGAATCTAAATCAGGGACTGAAGTGGTAATAGGAGCATCAAAATGATTCAAAACTGGTGGTGAGTTTTATTTTCTATTTTATAACAAATTATTGCCATTCATAGTCTAGGACTGATTGTACTTTGACTGTGAAACATATAATCCCATTGCCTTTTGATTAAGTGCCTTGAAAACCTCCCTGTCTTCAGTGGAGCTTCATTTTTGAAACTAATGGCAACATTAATCTTGGAGAGATGATTCGCAGAGCAAGATACTGCTCAGCATGAACAAGGTTGTGCATTAAGGGAAAGCTGGTTCTACAGGGGGGTTAGGCTTAGCTCCCTCTGTGATTAATCATCTTCCTCTCAGCTGCTGCTCTGATTTTTTTTCTTTAATACACTCCAAATGCAAACAAGGGCACAAATGTACCTGTGGCTAAAACTAGCTCACAGTTGTCAAAGTTGTTTTTCAAACACAAAATCAGATATAATTTTTATTCAGAGATATTCCCACATTTATTTGTCTCAGAATGGTTCAATCCTTGGCCTGTTAGTTAGGTAACCAAGTCTTTAACAGACCAAATACACGCCTTATTCACACATGTAATAGGCTGTTTTCCTTACCTCATTGAACATTGTCAGCATAGCACTTACACATCTACAATCAGGAAAAAGATTGAGTTAAATAAAACATAAAGTACTACTCTACTGCAAGTTCCCACTCTCATTTTCTCTTACAGTTAGTGTCGCAGTTTGATGCTGGCTAAGTGTCAGGCAACCACAAAAAGAACCATCTACTTACTTTCCTCTGTTATAGTTAAGCAGAGGGGAAATTAAAACTTTGTTTTCATGAGTTGAGATTAGGATTATTGAAAAAAAAAACTTTTAAGGCAAAACAGGTTCAAAACTTGAACAGTATAAAGAAGGTTTATTATTAACAGAATTAAAAGTAAAAAGGGTAATGAGAACCAAAGCAAACCTTCAGAACACCTCTGTTTGCCAGTCCCTCCCTCTTTCCGCCGACCATGCAAGGAAGAAAAGAACATGGAGTTTTGGTCGGTATTTCACTTCTTAAAAGTCTTTCTTCAATATACTTAAGGAAAAGAGTTTCTTCTGCTGTGCCATGGGATCCTTCCCATGGGAGATGGTTCTCTCTGAACTTTTCCTGCGTGGTTTTAACTTCCACAAGCAGCAGTCCCGCCCAGACCTGCTGCGTGAGTCCCTCCCACGGGCCAAGCAGTCTTCCCACAACTGCCTAGCGTGGATCATCTTAGTTCACGGGGTTTAGTCTTTTAAGGATGAGCTGTTCTGGTTTGGAAGTGAAGGCTCTCTTCTATCTCTAAAAGCAAGGGTCATCTCTCTCTGTTCGAGTTCCTCAGCAGATAACAGCTTTTCAGCATCCACACACTCCAACGTGAGTACTCTTCTTCACGGGCTGTGCGTGGATCTCTGCACACCCCCATGCACCTCATGAATTATAGGGAAACAGTTTGTTGTATTATAGTCCTCACCACGGCCTGCAGGAGAATCTCTGCTCCCGCGCTTGGAGCACCTCCTCCCTCTCCTTTTCTTCACTGACCTCGGTAGTGCAATGTTGGTTTTCCTCATGTGTCTTCATTTTTCCTTTTCCTCTGACTTGGAAGAAAGTTGGTGTCTGGAAGTTGCAATTGAGAGGTTGATCTCATCCGGGCTCCGCACTGGGGAATTGCTCGCCGTGTCTCTCGCTGTGGGATACGTGGTCCCTGCCAGCACCGCACGGCCGGCCCCGGCCGCGTGGTCCTCACTGGCACCGCATGGGCAGCTCCAGCCTCAGGAGGGCCCTGGCCTTGGGAAGACTCCGGCCACGCAGTCCTGGCCTTGGGAAAGTCCTGGCCACACGGTCCCAGCCTTGGGAAGGCTATGGCCGTGCAGCCCCCCGCTGCTATGGGCCTCAGCAGCCCCCTGCTGGGATGGGCCCCAGTCGCCACCTCACTACCCTTCAGGAGAGGAAAGAGAGCTTCCTACACTTTTTCCTTTCTTAATATGTCATCACAGAGGCATTACCAACTTGTCTAATTGGGCGAGTAACCTGCCCATCATCAGAACCTTCAGCGATTGGCTCTGTGCCGGACATGGTAGAAACTTAGAGCACCGCCTCCCACCCACTAAAACCAGGCTGTGTTAAACCAACACAGTCACAAGGCCTAATAGCAGAAAACAAGATGAATGTTTTCAGGTAAAATATTCCAGAAGGGTTTACTGGAAATCATTTTGAAACTAAACTGAAATATAGAGGGCAAGCCAAACATAGCCAGAAATGTAACTGTTGTTGAGGCTAAGTAGGAAAAAAAGGAAAACATATTGTAAAGTCTTACAAGAGAAAAGGTTAGCAGAGGGAGATGTCCCTTTTAACAGATCCATAAATGGAAAGAGAGATGTGAATGAGGTTAGACAACTTGTGGATGCTACAAAATTATTCAGGCTTATTTTAAAAAAGAGATCACACAAAGTTATGGAAAGCTGTCATGACAGTTTTGGATGGATAATATATCACTATTACATGATCAGTGGCCCAGAGAAAAGAAATGATTACTCTGTGCTGCTTTTAATTTAAGAATTTGGAAGCATCAAGTGAAACTATTGGGAGGCAGGTTTTCAACAGATAGGTTGACTTTCCTTTATAAAATTTGATTTTTAAACTCTGTCACAGGTGTTCTGGAGGCTAAAAATATGAATGGTTCAAAGAGCACTTAGCCATGCATCTAGTCGTTGAGAAAAAAACATTAAGAGTTATTAAACATCAAAACAGTCATATAAAAATATCTAGCCCTAGGGAATTGCTCCCACAGCAGAAGACACTCCCCCAAAATACATAAGAGTTGCAGTCAAATAGAAATAAACCATGTCTTAGGGAAAAGAAGGAGTGTACTACTCTTTTTCACGTTATTCTTCTTTCCTTTTTTACATTTCCTTTCCTTGTGGTTATTCCAATGGTCTTTTAAACAGGGAGATGCTAGTCTGCTATCAGGAGCTGACTGTATTCCCTTTACTGCCTGTTGTAAACCAAATGTCTTGGTATCATCACAATTGAAATAGCAAAGCAAATGTCATTCAATGGTGAGAAGAGAATCTTGTTGCCATTAACTTTAATATGATGATCATTGCACTGGCAGCCAAGCCAGAGGCACCAGAGCAAAGATGTGGAGAACCTGCATGTGGAGAACCATTAGCCCTGTCTCTGCACTGATCCCTGCATGTAGAATGTAGTATCTGAACTCCATGTTTGAGGAGTACAGTTCATTAATATCAATGTGTCTAGAAGACAAAAACTTTTCTTAATCCACAAAACACTAAAACTTCCTAACAAAATTTCCAGCCAATATTTTGTATCAGAGGTGAGCTGTGGTGAAAGTGTTTAAAAAAAAAAAGGCAAATGTCATATAACACCAAAACTGGTCACTGAGTTTGGTGTTGTAGGAAGAAATCCAGATGAATAATACATAAAATTTGAAGTGTGCAACCAAGAAAATCTACACTCTATTTATGTTGTAATGACATCTCTCAGACTCACTGAGTTAAACATTCCTGATGACTTATTGCAAGTGCCTGGGGACAGGCTGCACCTTGTTTCCTTCTCAAGCAGCATTTTTATTGTGTATATAGTTATCCAGTCTATCATAAGGCTTTTGTCACCTCTGCTGATGCTTGGAGTTGTTGATTTTGATGGGCTGCTGCTCTTAAGATACTACATGTTCTTTGTTTAATCACTGTGGTAAGCAGTTTTATCATTCAGCTGAATTGCTCTCTTAGCTTTAAAAAACATTGATTACAGGGTATGCAGTGACAGCACTCTTTTTTTAGACTTTAAAGCTGCAGACGAACCCCCTCAAGTATCTGTCGTCTTCTTTAACCTTTTCCTGCTAAAATAAGCAAAGAACAAATGTAAAGCATCCTGTGGTATTTGATGTAAAACTTTCAGAAATACCCTGTGATTAGTGTTTATGATTAGTTTTCATCCTTTAGGTATGTTTGATGAGCTGTGAGACTCTACCATGGGAACAGTATGTGTACTGCTGCTGACTTGTATTTCCAGTGCAAGGAGATACGAGGGAACATGACAGGTCCCAAGTGCTGTGGGGTCTATCAATGCAATGCCAAGAGATGGACCAGCTCAAACACCACATGAGAAGAAACCATTAGAAAAGCAAGCCAATGATTTCAAAACATCCTTGAAAAGTATGGTGAGTTGCTGAAAGAGCTTGAAATTACAATGGAAAGGTGAAATTCATTCAGTCATTTGCTATTAATTATTCACTGGGTTCTCATCTGCACTTAGTGGGAAATTGAACTAAACCTAGTGACCTTTGGAACAATTTCATTAATGCCTAACTGCTTTGCAAAACAGTTTCAAACCTGATTTACTGGAGTAATATTCTCTGTTCTTGTTTAATAAGTGTCTCTGAGGTCTGTTTTTAATAAAGTGTTACGGAGCTCTCAGAGATAAAACCGGAACATGCAGTATGTGAAGAACTTTCACAGGGAACATTTAGAGTAATTGTGTCATGTAGTTGTGTTTATAGAAAGTTGTCAGTTGACTGCAGTGGTTGTCACTAGATTTTTGCTTATAATCTTTCTTGGGAACGGTGAAAATGTTGCTCTTATAAGTAGGGATATTCCAGCAAGGGTACTTCTTCAAGGGATGTATGTGGTCATAGTGTGTGAGTTCTCCAGGTTTGCTTCCTAGATATTATATACTAGATGTGTTTCGAAATAAATATGTCCCACAAATTCAAACACAGGAGATCATGAGCTAGTCTGGTAACTAATAAAACAACAAAAAGTAAAGGTGTACTCTGTCATTTCCATCACCAAACTGTAAAGTTAAGTAAACAGTGCAAATTAAGACTGTTTGCAGGAACCAGCAAAATCACAGATTAAGGAATTTCACCTTGTTTAGGATGGCCTGCTCTATATTATTTCAGTTTTGTGCCCCTATAAAGTGATTAAAATTGGCAGGGTTAAACTGGTTCCAAAATCAAATTATCACAAGAAATGTACACATGAGGCTCAAAACTGAGTAAAATTTCTGTACCGATACATATTTTTTTGGAAAGTGTACCAGTTAAATCTGCTTAACAAGGACACTAAAGCTCAGTGAGAGACCTCACAGGCCAAGCAATATCAACAGTAGTTTGTGAGACACAAAATAGTTAACAGATGAGCCTGGAGATAAAAAGGTAAATAATTCCTCAAGCATTATTAGAGCTTTGTTTATGTTTTTCTACCATTTTTTCAGTTACCATGGCAACTCTGCCTGATTGCCAGAGCCCTGAAAGGCATTTTTTACTGTGGGAAACACAAAACCTGGTAAGCTGGCTGCATGGATGCTGGCAGACTGGGACTGGCTGTTTAACAGCCTGAATGTCCCTCCAGAGATTAGCAACTCGAGTGGCACCAAACAATCAGCCATCCTTGCCTTGACTATGATTACTTCACATCTCTTATGAAATGGGAGTTATCCCTAAGATACTTTGTTCAGGAAAGAAAGGCTTCGCTGCAGGGGTAGAGAGGGAAAAAAAATATACTCTTTAACAAAGTAGTAAGTTTCCTGACATTTTTCTCCATTGCGAATTTCTATCATTTTAATACTCAAATGGTAAATGCTAGGTAAGAATAAGAAGGATTCCAGGAAAAAAATAGGAATAAAATTTTTTCTCTGGCTATTTATGAGAGAATACTTACCTGTAACTTCAGAAATTAGGTTAATTCAAGTGACAAAGGTCTGCTACTGGAAGACCTCTGTTAGCCACCCTCCAAACAAATACTCTCCTCTGACTCAGCATCTTAATGAATTGTGTTGCAAATTACAAATCTTTTGTTCTCCCTGGAAAAGCTTGTATCAGCTAATATTAACACTAACTAAATGTGCGTCTAAAAAGTGTTATTTTTTTTCTTTCACAATTTCTGTGAGTGAACTTACTTCTGAGAAGGAGTAAAACACTGATATCTATTTAGTGACTACTTCTACAGACACTTTAACAGCTCCAGATGTTTATGTACTGGGAATATCATCTTTTCATAGCTGAACAGGAGTGCTTCTGATGGCATGGAGACTTTGAGAGTCCCAAAGTCTCCATTCTTTATAAAGGCAGTGGTGCTTCATAATACTAAAGCATAGAAATTTAAAGATGCAGAAAATTTCAAGAGGCAATCCAGTACCTTTTGCATTAAAATGCATTCAAGGACATTTACATAAACCTTAATAGAAGTTTATTTGATCAACTGTAAAAAAACCTTCAAGAGGAAATTCTACAATCTAAGCAATTTTGAGTAGAACTTTACTGTTTGGGGGATTTTTTGGAACTAAAAAAATCAAATTTATCCATAATTTGCTCAAGCCTCTTGAACCTGTTTTCTATCTACTTTTCTGAAGGCCTCTCTTCAGCTTGTTGGTATTGCTCAGAAAGGGTGGCACTGTGAATAAATAAACATAGGCCTTGAATCATGTTCATGTCTTTTTCTACACAGTTAATGCATTTAGTTTTAGCAAGTTTCATCGTATTGACTTTGGACTCTTCTGACCCTATCTCCAATTTAACCATATAATTTGAGCCGTGAGCTAATCCAGAGTGTTTGCAGCTCTTCTGAAAGTTGACATCATTTACAGAATTTGAAAGTATTTTTTAATGCCATGATTCAAGTAATTCAAGTAATTGCTGAAAAAATTTGAAACAGAACTAGGCTACAGTTGTACGAGCTCCTGTTTGAGATTTTTCCCAGTGATACTAATAAGCATGCAGTAGAATAAATCCTTTTTTAACCAAAACATTTTAATAGGCTCTGCTGGGACAGGAAGCCACTGGCAAATCAGGACGATTCAAGGTCCCACCAATGTGCGCAAGTATAGGTCTCGCTCCCTGAAATTCCTGCTAAAAGTACATTCAAAGTGGGCAATCAGAACCGAGCAAAGACTCCTTGCTGCACCCAGAGCACATGTATGTACTGGGAGCAGAAAGAGCCAAGCTGCCTTTCCCAGTTTTCCAAGGTGGCCACCTCTCCTATGCAAACTGGGCCCCTGAGGAAGGCAACACACATCCTCCAGCATCTCCCACGTTCCATCTTGGGTACTCTGCTGTGGTACATCTGTGGCTGTATTATATCAGCCTTTTGGTTCAGGCCAGCAGACCTTTTCTTTTTTCCTCCCCTTGCTGTGCTTTGGACACATCATGGAGCGGTCTCAGGGCTCACAAACGAGATTCCTTTTAAATGAAGTGGGAGCTGTGTTCCAGCAGTACACCAGAGACACACATCGACTGTGAAAGGGCACTCAGACTGTAGGCCAGACTGAAATCAACCTAAAGGGAAAAATTGTGAAAATGTTCAAGTAACACCAGCAGCTGTTGCTCCTAGTTCAGTTTTTTTTTGTAGTAAATGAGAAATTTTACTTTATTTCAAGGCTTTCTGCAGCAAAGTGCTTTTTCAGAGAGAACACTGTCAGGTAGAGAAAAATAGAGTTGGGGATTCTAGCTGGTTATGAAAAAGTCTTTTTTTTCCCTGAATTGTGTGTTACAAAATGGATAAGCTTATACAAGAGATTCCTAAATTTGGTTTAGTAAAGTCATCTTCTTGTCACACAGCAGCTAAACCCCAGAGTGCGTGTAAAGCTCAGAAATACTGTAGTAGGCTACTGTTGAATCCACTGGATTGAGATTCTTGATCTTGCATAACATAGGCACTCAGATCACTGAACTATGGGTTTTTTCAGCAAGTAGACTTTTACTTTTCATGAAATAGAAAATTACAGAAGAAATGCCAAGGCCTCACGAAGCACTTACACCCACAAAGGTAGGATGTTGAAGCTAACATGTAATAAGGATGCAAATAATAAATAATTCATTAGTGTCCAGTCCATCAGCAGTTATGTATTAAATAGGGATTTCAGAAGCCAGGAGCAGGCTCTTTGAAAGCAAAGTTTTGAAAGAAATGGAGATGAAGCTAACATGTAATAAGGATGTAAATAATAAATAATGCATTAGTGTCCAGTCCTTTAGCAGTTATGTACTAAATAGGGATTTCTGAAGCCAGGAGCAGGCTTTCTGAAAGCAAAGTTTTGAAAAAAATGGAGGAAAAAGCAAAATAAAATTGACCTGAAAGAAGTCTAGCTCTACAGATTTCAAAGACATAGTCCCCAGGAGCACAGCAAAAGCTTTCTTGCTCTTGTAAAATAAGATGGATTTGAAGTGAAAGATTGACCCATACTCAAGGAATTTGTGGTTCCTTAGTACACATGTAAGGAAGGATTGCCACTTGGAGGCACATAACTTAGGGGTCTTTTAGGAAATCTTTGCTATTTGCAGCCACACTCCCCATAACCAAAGAAATTAACTAATTTTTCTAAGCTGAGTATGTCTTTCTTTTATAACTCTGAAATACTATTACTAATAGTAATCTCAGAATCATTCCTTAAGAATCTTCTATTTGTAGACCTTCATGAGTAAAATAAGCACATGGTAATTGCACTACGTACTGACACACCCTGCTCAAAAGTGAGTTACTACAGGGCTCTTAGGTTGTACCCATGTCATCTGCCAACACAAATGGCCCCTTGATGTAGGTGATTAACTCAGTAAAGATGGAAGAAGATTCAGAATAAAAGATTCTGTGCAGAAACTTAAATTCCACTGATTTTCTGTTCATGACACACAGAAGATATGGATGGGATTGGTCATAAAATAGGACATGCACAGGGATTTGAATATCTTTCCAGATATTTTGAGCTCTAGAAACACAGCTTTGTTATTCCTGGTTTTGATGCTGTATTGTATTTAGCAGCTGGCATAAGAACATAAGAAAGGCCATATAGCACCAGTCCAAATTTCTAGCTCTGTATCCTGTTTCTAACTGTAGCCAAGACCAAATGTTCAGAGAAGAGTATAAAAATGGAAAAGTTACAATATTTTCTCTTCTGTGCATTCTCCTATCCCTTCCATATCTTTAGCCCAAGGACATCTTGAGCTAAAGATGATATCTTTGTGTTTAATAGCTTTTAGGCATTTTCCTTTTAGACATTTTCATGTGGCTTTCTAAACTTTATGAGACCTTTTAGTAGCAACAACATCCTGTACCTAGTTTAACCATGTTTTCGGGAAGAAATACCACCTCCAGTTTGTTCTGGAACTGTCATCTATTTAATTTAAAACCTCCCTATATATAAGTGTAAGATCTATATGTTGGATGGCAATCAGATAAACAATCAGCAAACAGTTGCTCCAGCTGCTCTTAGAAAATAATTTGCAACCTTGCTGCATCTCATTGACAGCTGAGTAATTGAAGATGTTGTTGAAAAAGTGCATCTAGAGTCTGTCACCATATACAGGAGGTATATAAAGGAGGTTTTACCTATCACTTAAGAAAAATGAGTCTTGATGCAAAAGCAATATAGCTCTGGTTCTTCCTGAGAAAGAGCTAAAACATGGTGGAAGTAGCACAGACAAATAACAACTAAAGGTAGCAGGATTCAGACAGCCCAAAATTACAAGGGCTTAGACAATTTCTTCTTGTGAATATTGCTGCGATTGTTTTTTATCTCAATGTCTGCTTCTCTAACAGCCGTTTAAGTGAATACTCTGCATACTTAAATAGATGCAGAGACATCCTCCCTTCTATCTCCCTGTTTCAGGTGTGGCAATATGCAGGAAAGAGATGATGTGGGCAGGTGTAGGGTGAAATGTCTTCAGCTCCCTTACTGTGATTCTCCAGTAGATATATCTGAGTATCTTTGGAGACTGGGATTACAAGGTAGCAAGAAATCTTGCACTGTCAGGAAGTCACCAAGAAATTTCAGGAAGAACCGTGTGTCTCCATTCCTGTGGTTTTGTTTATTCATTACTTGGCAGGCTTTAAACCCAACAACATTTCTTATAGGATTTGCTTCAATTTAACTCCAGTGCTGCCTCATAGGGATCAGTGCAGCTGGCAGTTTCCCCAGACAGTGGCTTGGTTGGTCTTCCCCACAGCTTAAGGAGTGGTTGTTCCTTTCTCTTCCCCACTGGCAAGGCCATCTCTGGGTACCTCAAAACCAGGCAGATGTCAGAAAACTGGAAGAAGTCCAACTGAAAGCCACTAAGATGGTTGGAGAGAAGCTGAGAAAGATGGGTTCATTCAGCCTGGAAAAGGGAATGCTAAGGGCAAGGACAGCCTCTTCTCAGAAACACAAAGCAAAAGGACCAAAGCAGCCATTCTAAGTTTCAGCAAAAGAAAACCCAGCTAGGTGTAAGGGAAAAAAACCCTCCTGTCAGAGTACGTAAATACAGGAACAGGTGCTGTGGGAGAGGCTGTGGCATCTCAGTTCTTGAAGATTTTTCAAACTCAGCTGGACCTGATCTAGCCTGATCTAACTTTGAAGCTAACAATGCTTTGAACAGGGAACTTGAACTGAAGGACCTGCTGAGATCCTTTCCAATGTTAGTGTTTCTATGACTCTATGAATATGACTTTGAAGTCACAATTTCTTCTCAATTTATGGCCTGAAGTCAGGTTGCTCTATTAATATTTAAACAAATTAAATAAAAAGGTAATTGTCTTCATTCTTAACACCAAAGAATTCCACTGCAGTTAATGTGAGAAAATTTCAGAATATTCTAGGGAATCCTAACCACCAATATGGAAGATTTCCCATATAAGCATGAAACCCTTTTTCATTTAGCAAAAGAGTTTTTTTTTGTACTTCAGTATGATATAATATATGCCGTATATGTCATTACATATGACGAAGGAGAAAAGTATTTGCTTGCATGGCTCACAAATCAAAAAAAAAAAAAAA
>VYZQ01051170.1:43431-58473 GCA_013400655.1 Mystacornis crossleyi
GGAGCTGCAGGGCTGCTCTAACTGAGAGGGAACGGCTCAGATGTTAAGCCACACCGAGCCGTGCCAGGAGAGGCCGGCTCACACAGAGCCGCGAGCCGTGGTCCAGCCCTGCCAGGGCTGAGATGGAGAAGGGCCATGGCCCCGTTCCCCACCGGCCAAGTGGGCCAGGCCCAGCCAGGCCCAGCCCAGCCCGCAGGGCCAAGCTGGTCTGGTCCAAGTTACCTGGCCAGAGACCAGAAAAGCAAGAGAGAGATTCCTGCCTTGTCTGTCTTTAAATGATGTCTTTACAGAGGCTCAGCCAGCTTCTGAGTGGCTTAACAGCTGTCTGTCAATATTCAAATTAGTCGATTGATTGGCTCTATCAAGTTCTGGAGGAAGTTACAACAGCTCTTTGCAACAAACATCGCTTCCTTGGCTGGTGGAATATTTGTTTTTTCCTTAACTAAAACTTCAAGCTGTGCCAACCCATGACACATCCTTAATCCTAAAATATGAAATGCTCCTCTGTTGTTTTCACTGATTCTTAGCTTTAAAAGGTTAGCACATTTAAAAGAGTTAAAGCTGAGATTTCTCTTCAGTTTTCACCCAGACCAGTTCCAACTAGGTTCCAGAGAAACGGTAGATCACTCAATGAAAAGCATAAAGCTTTGTTAGATTGTGAAGGCTAGATCAAGGTAAAGCTGTAGCTCTGGCTTTTCAAGACAAAGTGGGAATAACTGCCTTTCTGCTTCCATAGGGTAGAAGTATCAAATCTAATGAGGGGAGGAGGAAAAAGATGAAATTATTCCTTATAATTTTCTCTGTAGAAGAAAGCTATTGAAAGAGGGGTTCTCATACTATTGAGGAAGATACACCACACCTCTAACTGATGTGCAGAAGTGCAGTCATTCCTTTGCATGCTTGGAAAGCCCTCTCTGCATTTGCAGGAGTCCCTTACTACAGGCCAGGCATTCACAGCCTAAGTGAAAGACCTTAGTATATAGCCTGTAATACCATAGTCTTTACAATTAAGTATGGAGCATGGTAATCCATACAGTAGTTCTTCTCTGACTTTCCAGATGTTCTTCCAAATTGAAAATGCAAATAATCATTCTCTGAAAGTCTATAGTTAAGATAATCTTGTTATCTAGTGGTGTGCATATTTTTCTCCATCAATTGAAGTCAAGAAAGTAAACAAACAATTCATGGGTTGGTGTCGTGGTTTAAGCTCAGATGGAAGTTAGGCCCCATGCAGTCACTTCTCTCCCCTCACCTGCTCTGGTGAAAGAGAGAGAAAAAAGGCAGATGTTACAGGCTGAGACAACAATTTTTCTGGAAACAGCAATGAGATAAGAAAACGAAAACAGTAACAGCAACAATAGTACTAACAGCAGCATATAAAAGAGGGTGATTGCATGCAAAATCCCAACTAAGTTTGTGACATGACTGTGGCCAGCACCACCCCCACTGCTCCCTACACAATTTTTTTTCCTCAAGCCCAAGACAGTGAAAAAAACCAGTGGCAGACAAACCCTCTAGTTTGGATCAACATCACCCCACTGCTTCTCTCACCATCGTCTCCCCTGGAAAAGGACAAAACTGGCTTTGGACCCCTCTGCACACTACCTTTTTCCTTCACCCAAAGCCATGCCCTCTTCTTCTTAGAAGTGAGAATCCCTTATTTCCATCTGCCAGCAATGATGGGAGTATAGAATATTGACCTAGATAGGAACACCCAGCTCCAGGCTCCACCCCTCATGTCCTCGGCTGAAACTAGGACAGGTGGCCACTATCGTTACCACTGTGCCACTGATGCAGTTTTTGCAGGTTACAGCATTCCAGAGAGCAGAAACCATTGCTCCATATTAAAGTAAACAAAGGAACTTCATCCTCAGGAGGGTGCTAATATCCAGGATTCAAACAGAAACTCTGGGGCTGATCCAAAGAACTGGTGAAACTAAAAGTTGTAGGAAACTCAGTGTGCCTGGCATGCATATTGAGAAAGTACCTCTGTCCTAGGTTAAATACTGAAGGAAATATGAAGCTAGAGGCATTCAATTTGAAAGAATCCATTTCATAGCCTTACAATATGTGGCAGCTTCCACTTTTTACTGTGCTGTTTTCAGACTTCTCTAACAGATGTTGTTGCACATTAGAAAAGTATTATAGTGTAAGTCCTCAGGTATTTCACTCTGTTGTGGCATGGGTTATATTCAGTCTTCAGAATATTTGGCCCAGGAAGTTATTGGAAGTGGTCTAGATGTGCTGCTGCTGTCTGAGAGCACTCATTTTTAGGTAAGAAATTGAAAGGTATAGACACTTTTAACATATGCTGGAAGCCAATCCTCAATGAATTGTTTTCACAATAAAAAACCAAACGTTCACAGCTGCAAAAATAATCAGGTAGGAGTATTTGGGAGTCAGGACTGGACATTTATGCAATTCTTTAGTCCTCTTTCAAGTGCACTGTTAACTGTGCTGCATAAATGATTTTTGGTAAGACCAAATTATTTATAAAGATTTGTTTAAAATAAAAAGATGTTTAAATAAAAAGATGTTTAAATAAAAAGATGTTATATATGCTTTTGTATGGGACATGGGGTGTTCCTGTTGCTGAACAGCTCCCAGGATGAGACATATATCCCCAGGTCCATAGAGCTGCTGAGCTCTCCCATTCAGACTGTATTTATGTCTTCCCCAAATGTTGCTTTCTGGAACGTTTTTTTTTGGAGTTCAACTCCAGTTCAGATCCAGAGCACCCTTTTCAGTGCTAAGCTTGAACTTTGAAAGGGGCGTTCCATGAAGGACAAATAATCGTTTTCGTATTGCTGTTTTTCTCTTTGTATGAAGTCCTCTGTATCTCAGTTTCTCAAGCCACCTAAAACCCAGATTCTGGAGTATCAGTTTAGAAGTATGCTTTCCTAATTTCTTCTTACGCACTAACAGTTGATTCCTGGCGTTACTTAATTTTCTTTCTCCTGCAGCAGGTGTCATCTTACAAAAGTCTCTGCAGCAGTTAACGAAAAAGTGGAATATTCTGGGAGTTGTAGTCTTTCAAACAGAGCTTCACAAGGACATACCTGTATTGGAACACTACAGCTCCCTGAACTTCCTCGCATCACTGCCTATGAAACGTCCTGCAACATGAGTAGTTTTAGTGGGGGTGGTGCTCATGGACTTCCAGCACTTCAAATCACACTGCACCTTGCATCTGTGTGTGGGATCAGTTGAGAGCCAGAATGGACACCAATGAACCAGTGCATGTTTAGGGTCTGAAATGACTAAAGAAGTCTGCTGTGAGGCAACATTTTTATTTGAAATATTTCACTTTAGAAAAATATTCAACCCAGTTTGTGTCTTTACCACAGGAACCCAGCCACTTGGACACTCTCCAGTCACAGAGACATTTTGGTCAAATTGTGTTGCACTTGCTTGATTTTAGAGTTTTCTTGGAGCTAGATTACTTTCATTACTGTCACCTCTGGCTTGTGCCCTGGGAACAGTTTGTCTGTCTGTGGTCCCTGAAGAAAGGGGCTTCTGCTGCTCTTCCATGCTGTAGTGGTTTGATTGGTCAATGGTCAATCCATGACACATGCCCAACTCCTCCGTTATTAAAAACCTTCTAACATTCTCACAGCTTAACTCTCCATGCCAGTTCATATTCAGACAGACATTGGCTAGCTGGAGATACATAAAGATCTAAATACAAATATTAAAAACATGGACATATTTCTTACGTCTGTTTCTTTTGGCGATTCCTTGGCCTTACCTTGAACTTGCCTAAGGAGCCCAGATTAAATTCAGACCAAATTATACCTGATTTGAGAAGTTAGGTACAAGTGACATATTCCCTAACAGCATATGGCTGGCTCCATATAGATGTGGACTATATTCACTGACAGAGAAACTGGAGAGCTTTACTATAATTTTTCAAGTTATTATAAAGTGAGAGTCCCTGAAACCTCAGGCTCATCAATTTGTAAACCTGTGCTGAAACTCTTACAGCAGCAGTTCTGCTTGTGCTGTGAGTAGTTTAGTTTCTGCTGCTGAGCAGGTGGTGTTAGAACAGCTTTTTTCACTGCCTTTTTGCATTCATGATCCTAGCTGGAGACCAGAAGGCAGAAAAAAGCATAAAGCCGTAAAATAAATAAATAGACGTAATGATACTTTCTTTCTCCCCAAGGTTTAAATATTAGCTTAACTTCTGAACAATTGTTTTGGGAAATCTTTTTTTAGATAACAAACCTGATTCTCCATCTAAGTCACAGTTTTGGCTTATCTGAACTAACACAACCTTCTAGTGGCTCTGATGTACAAAACCTAATTTTCAAGTCACAATATTCATTTAGACTATTGAAAGTAAATGGAATAACTATGTGCATGCATTTATGTAAGCACCCAAATATTTTGAAGGAAAAGGGGATTTTAATATGGAAAAGAAGTGTACAAGCCCTGAGGATGGAGGGAAGAAAAATGGATGGTGAAGGAATCAGATTCCACAGAGATCATTCCTTTCATAAGAAGGAACTTCAATTAATTGAAAAATGTTATGAAATACATGACAGGAGTACTATTCAAGTTAATGACTAGTTTTATGCTTTACAGTCTTTGCCCTATATGCACAAATAAATTTCATAAACATCCAATACTTAGATCTGGCAGAAGATGTATTTATAATTAATGTTACATTGGACTGAGTAATGCTTATTTGCAGATTCCACTAATAAATAGCATTTTTACACATTCCTAAAGAAGGCAAAGAAATTCATGTGAGGTAAAAATTTCACTGGATCTTGGCTGCTTTAGGGAAACTGCAGTGTTTTGGATGCTTTCTTATACCAGATGAAAATATATTTTCTGATTTTTGAACATATTGTACCACCTGGTCGCTACTGCTGAAAAAAGACAAACTTATCTTTTCTGAGGTGTAGTCATGCAAAGAAAAACAAACAAGCAAACAAAAACCAGGGAGAAGATAGTGGCAGAAAGTTTTTTGAGGTAATATGTCCCCGCAGAGGACAAAGTTGTTTTATCGTCTTTATTTTAATATCACTTCCTAAAGTTAGTGGCTTCCTATTCTTCAGAAAGTAAGTCTTTGTTATTATAATCCCTGCCAACAAATAAAAAAGTACTGATGCATTTTGTCTTCAATGAAAATGTAATTCTTTTAAAGTTTTCTGCAATGAGGAATATTTGCATGAGCCAAGATGCTTTTGAAGATGAATATATATGTTAAATGAAAGACTATTAATTCAGTTAATTAATTCTATTTATTCAATTATTTTATTAATTTATTCACTGAATAATCAATTATTTGTTTACTTTCAAAGGTTCAAGATGTCCTTGAGCAATTCATGGACCAGTATATCATTGTAATTAACCACAGGCTGTACTAAAAATGCAGTGAAAATTTTTCATCAGCTGCTTACAATGGATGGAGATGCTGGTCCTTAATGGGCTGTAACAGACCAGATAATACTGCCATCACTCCACACTGCTCGCAGTCTAAACACACAGAGAACAAGGAAATGCATAATCTTGATAACATCTTCCTCCTTCCATTGTAGGGCAATACTGAGCAATGGTAAATGAATGCTAAGAGTCAACTACAGCCTCGATCTGCTCAGTCTGTCCTAATCAAGGGAAATACTTCCAAGGTCAATTATTGCTCACCAGGAACAGTGTGGGTTAACGATCAGTGTTCCAGGAGCATTAGGCTCCAAATTTGTTGTCCTGATCTATGTCTATGTGGCATGGAGTTAAGGACCAAGTGTACCCTTAGAGTGAAGGAAGGCATATATTTACCTAGTAAAATTCAGTGTTAAACCACAGACATTAATTAGCCTACGTTAATATCACTGCACACTACACAATTGGCATCTGTTATATTCTTCAAATCTGCTGCTGTCGTTTAAGGTACCCTGCACTTACACAGCAAATTTGCCCCAGCATTTGTATGAACAGCACAGAATTTATTTACATTCACTATAATTTTGGATAGTTCAGCAAGAAAAACATTAGTAAGTGGGGATGTTTGGGCAGCAGACCATGAAAATGGATGTTTGTCAACAAAATTAGATTAAAGCATTTGATAGGCAATCTAAAACCATGAACTAAGATAAGCTGTTGAACTAAAGATGTTGGCATTTTTAAGTTTTAGAGTGGGGATTTTTGCATGTTTTCAAGTACATCACTGAATAACTGGACACATGATGATTAATGTAAAAGAGGTTCCCTACATTTCAATATAGCTTTTGCTTTTAAAAATAATTCATTATTTCATATATTTTTATCAGTATGCTATTTGTAATAATTAATGAAAAAGTTATCCTAATTGTACATAAAAGAGAACTTCTACTTGGGGAAAAATAACTGCACACTTTTTTTTTTTAACACAGCCAGCTAAGCACTGCTTTTTCTTTCCAGTTGGATGCCTGAAAATCAAATAAGTGAGAAATCTAATGTCTCAGCTGAAACCCTGCCATTTTGCATGTGCATTGACATTAAGCTTTTATTGTTATATAAACTGTATTTGAATACAAAGATGTTAATCATGTTCGTATCTCTGGGAAGCAAACAGATTTTGTTAGAAAAATCATGGAAGAAAATTTTTGGAAGTATATCTTGAAACCTGTTATCTTCTTTATTGTGAAATGCTAATTAAATGTACTGGTTCATGTCATTAGGCTGACCGTTTCCTGATAATCAAGAATAATTTATTAATCATAACACATTAAAATATGTTAAGATGTTTCTCAAATATTTATATCTGTTTGCATAGTTATTATTTATCCTTATAAGTGAACTTGCAGCTGTTTATATGTAGGAAGTGTTGTGAGTGTGATCAGTTCAGTAATAACTTGGATCTGTGATTCCAGTGAGATCTGTTTTGGGAAAGACCACATCCTGCTGAAGTTGGTCTTACCTTTTCCAAGGGAAAGTTCTAGCTTTAATTATTCCACAGCTGAATCTTTGCAAAATCTCTTCCACCTGAATACTGCTTTGTGACCCATACAAATGTATCACAAAGTCTTTTGGACTTTTGATTAACGTAGAGGTACTCCGGGGACCTCATCTATTAAAAAGTGGGGATATACTGAAGTTTGTCTTTCCTTGGAACTATACACGTGCATATACTTCACCATGCAACCACTTTGTTTTTATCTTTATTTTTAATTAATCTAGGACATGGACTGATCAAAATTACTGGATTGAAAAGTCATCATGTTTACATGATTTTTTCTTTTTAAAAAGCTTTCAGTGAATTACAAATTAAAAAAAAAAATTCCCTGAATATTTTAAGGAGCTTTCTGAATATTTGCTTTGCATTAAAACTAACAAACATCCTAAACCTAAATGTAGTTGCCGTGGAAATGATTTTTAATTAACATAACCTGAAAAACAAGCATCAGTTCTCTATAGACAGTAGGAAATTTCCAAGTATTTCTTAGTTACTACAGCCTTTTCCTCCAGGAACTCCATAGGAGGTTTGATCTCTCTAAAACCTTTAACATCAGTTCCACTGTTCTTGTTAAATTCTTTGGTATTTCTATGTAAAATTAAGTTTATCCAAAGAAATTCCAAATGCCCTTTAATTTTTTTCTTCTAAATAGAGTAGGCATTTTGTATCTGTAGACAGCAGGAGATATAGAAAATGATTGCATTGCTGTGTTTCAGGCAATTTCAATTTCCAGAAGTACAGTTTGAATGATGTTGTTGCACTTGATGTATCATGCTGATCAGATAACAGAAGCAGAACCAAATGCTGATATGGTTCAAAAGAAACAAAAAGCCAATCACTGATATAGCCAGTGTTATTGACTACTGTAAATTTAAGGGCAGAGCAATATGATTTTGACTTCATGTTGATCTATGCAAAGTTATAGTACCACGGAGAGCTATAGTTTGGTGATCTTGTAAATAGAATGTGAAAACCACATAAGGTAGTAAGAACCTTCAACACCAAGGTGTTGTGCATACACTCAGTAAGATGGGAACTGTGGGCAGCAGGCTCTGCAGGATGACACGTTCAGCTCAAAGTGAGGGCTGATGAAGCTGAAGTGAGATGAGAATGTACATGTTCTTTTTTCTGTCTCTCCCTTTTAGAGTCAAATCTCATTTTACCTCCTTAAGAAGACACATTCAAAGATATATTACATTTTATTCTCCCTCTATGAATAGCAATTCCAGTACAGATTCTGCAATTCTCATGCCTTTAATATGATGCTGTTCCATGGAAAAAAATATAAAACTATAGAATTTACGAAGGTCGTTTTTTTCCAGACTGATAGCAGCACAGTTGAGAAGAGCATTTTTAACACCATCTCTTCCTTCCGATTTTGAAAGAACAGACTTATTTTTCCCCTCCCCTATCAGTTCAGTGGAAAATAATCGATAATTCACTGAGATGATTGATTGTCTTTCTATGACTAGCTTGTATGCAGGGAGGTGGAAGTATCTTTAGCCATGGTTTGGATTGGGGATTTTAGTATGTGTGGAAATATACTGCATATGGGGAAAAGAAAAGAAAAGAGCATTGGTTTTAAATTTATTTTTAGTCTTACTGGAAACTGTTCAACTGACAGCCGTGGAGAGTTAAATTCTCTGCCAGCAATAGAAATAGTAAAATATGAGCAGTGTAGTTTTGTTATACTGCCAAGTGTATAACTCTACCTTGATCAGAAGGAAGACCAAAAATCCAGCAATGACAAAGAAGTCATTGACCTCCTGATTGCCACCACTGTCCCCATAGCCCCGCAGTATCTGGCAAGTAAAATGGCTGGGACTGTGCCAGCTGCAAGGATGCAGAAAGCAGCTGGGAAGGGCCGGTTGCTATCACGGACCACGTACCCAACCACCATCAGAGAGGAGCAAAGTTCATTCACAGTTTGACCTCTATTTGAACCAGTGACTTACAAAGGCAGAAGGCCCTATGTGCCATTTCCAATTCCCAGAGTCACCCAGTTCTCTCATGGAAATTAAATTTTATCTTCTATATGGCATTTCTGAGCCCTAGTTGAAAGGACAGCAGAAAGCAAGGCTACATGAAAGCCTGTCTTTAAATTTATCTATCTCCAGGAACCTGAAGGAAGCCATTTGTACTGGGGTTGAAAGTAAGAATTAGAATTTGATTTTTTTTTCTCCAGCTGCTTTATGTTTCAGTGTATGAAATACTTGATTGAAAAATAATTTAATACTTTTGTAATAACCATGTTTCTCAAAAAATGCAGTGTCATTATGCCAGGCTCCTTGCTGTGTTCTATAAACTTTTAATTCATTACTGAGGAAAATCTATCAGTATTTTTTCATTGTTACAGTATCCTTTTGCTCTGAAGTTGTCATAGAGGGAGAAGCAGGCCAGATGCCAGTTGCTTTCATAGGCATCCCACACATCCAAAAGTCTCTCATGAAATTCCCAGAGTGGACCTTATTTTTTGTCTGGTTTTCTGTCCTTCTGAACCCAAGTGTAGATTTTGCTTTGTCTTCCCAGCAAACTGTCAGGGAAAAGGAGCTCTGAGAGGAAATCTTACAGTTAACCCTGCAAGATGGTTGTAGCAGTAACTGAGGCCTTCCCTTAATCTCTCGTAGGTGGAACCATGGGATAAATGACCAGCCCCTGATTGGTGAACAACACCAGTGCTAGCAGCACTTACCAACCTTTCAGGGATGTCTCAAGGCCCTTTCACACTGATGGGATTAGAAACTGGGCTGTTTCCCAAAGTATTTAGGCACTCTGGAATAAATAAGGCAATTTAGCTAAATGTCTGGGTCAATATTCTAGATGGAGCTCAGAGGTTCCTGGGTCTGCTCAAGTGCTGTAGTCCTTGTGCTCCAAGCACCAGCAAGGAGGAGGCTGTGGAACACTGGTTGTTTCAGCATGGCCCCACATCCAGGACTAGGGTAGCATGACATCTGGGTTTGGCTCTCTTGTTTCTTAATAACTTAGGTGGATTAATAAAGAAAGAGCTAAAAAACAATGTGATGAGGAAAAAAATTGCCTTCATTTTTTAAATGGTTAATTAGAAAAAATTAAGCCAGCAAGAAATGCCAAATTGTAGTGGAATCTACTTTACATCTTCAGTTTAGCCAGATATGTTATTTGTCCCGTGCTATTTGAAGAAAGATGATTGGTAACTTTTAAAAAAAAATTTTATTTCAGTGAAGTTTAATCAACTATATATTACCATTATGTAAATTCCTCAGATTTAATAATTGAAAAGGCTGGAAAAAGCCTAAGTTTCTGTGACTGAGATATCCATTGCATTCTGAGATATCCTAAGCACAAAAAAATTGCTATTCTATCTTTAAAGAAGGATGAATATCACCAAGGAATGTGGGTGATGCTGTTGGCCTTTGCCTATTAAGTTGATTTTCAGGTCATTTACAGACAGAACTGTTTGCAGATTTTGCAATAGCCAAAGAAACCAACATATTCAAGGCTCTGAGCGTTAATGTGTAGAGACTGAGATAATGTATGAACCTTAAAACAAGCTTAGCCTAACAATATGAACATTTTGAAGGATCATCTCAAACATACGGTAGTACATTCAGAAGTCCTTTAGGATAAGCAGTGCAATGTAGCAAATGTGGCTCAAGGCACCAGTGCCCTCAGTACTTTTTCTGACTCTGTTTTTGGCCTTGTAGGTTGATCTGCAGCCTGTCATTTCTTCTCCATGTTGCTTTACCTGCTGGTCTGTGTCCAAAAGAGAGATTCAGTCCCTGGCTGGCTTCCCATGACCAGGGCTGAAAGGCAGTTTGTGGTGGACATTACCAGAACAGGAAACAGTGTCAGTCAAGAATTGCACTTACCTTGCGGAATTTCAAAGCCTTATTATTCTCTTTTGCGCAGCTTTATATTTATAAAGCAGAAATTAGGCTCCATTCTCCTGTAGTAGATAAGGAATTCAGTCTTGGTTTGCAGCTGTAAATATGAAAATGTGCAGTAAGGAGATTTCTATTTGAATTATATAAGAAGTAAATGAATAAGCCAGGATCAACATTGTGTCTGTGAATGATGTCATTTTTAAGATCTTTTCTGGATACAGTCTTTGTTTAATATGAATACCAGAGATGAAATCACAGGATAGCTGTTGAGTATTTTCCTCTCTGGGACCATACCAGTGAATAGTACACTGGTTAACTATAGTTTTGTCTGGCACAGAAAATGGGATGATAGCCACCTCCTACAGTCAATGCTCAAGGGCACTGTGATTGTCACTCTCTTTATACATAGCAGCTGTAGAGTAATCATCATTTCAGCAGCAATTGACCTTGCAAATATAAGGTCCTGAGGCAATGAAATGGTTTACAACATAGCTGCTGGAATGGCATCCAGGGCAGAGAGATCAGCAGTGGTGTAGCAGCATCTAAGACTGATGACAAAAGGGAGTATATTTGTTTCCCAGACATAAACAAGAAATGCATTATCAGCAAAGTGTGAAGAACACTAAAAGAATGAACATGTCTCCAAGCTATTTGGGAAAAGGACTCACCTTTTAACTCTATTTAATATTGCAAGGAAGGAAATTATTTTGGCGCACACCCGATGAGTGTGCAAGGACAGCAGAAATGGAGCATTTTATTAACATAAGAGCTCTGTTGGTAAAAACACAAACATTAGTAGATCAAACTGGACATTAAATCTAGTCTAGCATCATGTTCTTGCAATAGATCACAACAAGTTTATGTGAAAGTCTGCAAGCGAAAATTAAATTATTTTCATAATTTGGGAAACTGTGTGAGGTTTGTGACTCCTGTGCATGTGTGAATTGGACCAAAACTTCAGCCAGGTTAATCACAGGTTGATTTGTGATGGCTCTTTGTCTTTCTTTTGCCTTAAATTACTTCTCCTTAAGAGTCCTGAAAGAGAGCAAATGTCTGTTGGTTGTTGCTGCTACTGACACACAATAGAAACTGATAGCAATCTTCTGCGCCTCAGAATGTTTGGGCTGCCAGGCAGGACTGCTGTGACAATGCAATCCCTTCAGTAGGTTTAAACAGTGTTTCCCTGGTGTCCCTGTGCCCAGCACTTCCTGAGGGCTCCCTGTCCCCCTTTGCTCTGGGCTCCCAGGCTAAGGTGCCCCTAAACCAGACTGTCCTGAGAGCTAGGGTAGCCTGCTCTTTGGCAGCTGGCCCAGTATCTGAATCATTTCCAGAGCTAGTGACCACAACTAGATCCAGCAACTCTATCTTCCCCAGATTGATGATCCACCAGCCAGAGACATATGAGAGGCTAACCAGGTGATAAAAGGACAAAACTATCAATTTTTGTTATTTTATTCAACCTCAAGCTGAAATGCACTTCCAAAACTGGCAATCTTTTGAGGAGGAGAAGACCTTGCACCAGTTAATGTTGGCAGATTTCCTGGCAGCAGCTGTGGTAGCCCTTCTGCCTTTTTCTCTCCTTAGTTGACCCCATTACTCCTCCTAAGGTTCTAAAACCTTTCTTTCCAATACTCTTATTGTCTTGATTTGAAAGACAGGTNCATGCACAGGTTGAGATGTCTTGAAAGGAGATGGGGGTTTCTGTCTTTCCCAATTCCTATTTAATTTTTTTAACTTTTAATGTGTACATCCTGGTGTCTTCATTGTATGCTTGTTTAATGTTTTAGGAGGGTTTTTTAATGATAGTGTTGATAATAACCATCAATGCGCTATAAATTTTATTGTCCATTGAAAAATAATTCTACCTTTTTTAATTTTCTGCCCTCTGAATTTAATAGCAAGCTCTTTCCTTTTTGTAGTCTGTGGAGACACATCTAGAAACATTCATGCCACCTTCTTGATATCATCCATTATTCTGAAAGTCTTTGTCAACACCTCCTTGTCTTTTTTCCCAAAATAAACTGTCCTAAACTTTTAAACGTCTCTTCACAAAAATGGAGTTTCCGAGTCCAGCTATACCCAGTATTATCTCTCATCTCTTCCTATTCTCAGGCTTTTTAAAAAAGGATAGCTGGAGATGAACACCTTGTTTCAGGTGACAGTGCACTTTGTAATGGAGTCGTTACATTTTCCGGCTGATTTTCCCATTTGTATTTCTTCTAAAATTTCATTTGATTACAGTTCATCTTCTGAATGGTGCAGCACCTTGGATGGCAGGGTTTTCAAGTAATTTCTAGAGTTGTTGCAGCTTTAATTTAGACCCTGGGAAGCTGTTTTATTAACTCAGAGTCTTCCACCCAGTGTGCATTACACTGATCAGCAGCAAAGAGGTGACAAGGTTCTACTAGCCAATTATTAGTTATTGCAAGGAATCACAGATACCAAATAAGCTCCTGGTAAAGTGAGATGTTTTAGATTATCATCACGGAGTTGTAAGGTAGGTGTGAGAGATAAAGGAATTAGGACACTTGACAACAAAGATTTCAAACACAGTCCATTTCTGCTGCACACCTGAATCTCCTAAAGGAAAAGGTCTGGAATAGCTGCAAAATTACATGTGGCTGTATGGCAATAAGTCACTTCAGTGAGATCTGTTCTTTGGGATGGGAGTATAAGAATGTGAAAACTTGGAGAGACACACTAGAGGTGAATGGGATTTATACTGTCTTGGAGAAAAGCCATTCCGTCCCATGGGTAATCATCTTTAGCCCTGCCTTAACAGGCATTTCTAACAGGCATTCTGTCACGTGGCTCCCAGTCTTGGGTATATCTCATCAGTAACCAGACATGAGACATCTTGTCTTGAGAGACACCACATATCACTGGATATGAGAAAACTCAAGCAAAATTAATCCTTGAGCTATAAATATTATATAGCCCCCCAAAATATCGCCTTCTCCATTATAAATGTGTGCTTTCTTCTTAAAAGTGATTAATCCAATGACACATTGCAAGGGGAAAATAAAAATTCTCCTCAGATCACCTGGAAACTTTAATGTCTTGAATCACACCAAGCTGCGGTGGTGCATCGTGCAAGCCATAATGCCAGGTTATTTATTTCAGACAATATCTGACATCTCATTGCAACCAGCTGTTATGCAAACAATGACAATCCCTTCAAATGTAATGGAGTTTCTGAATTTGGCACTGTGCATCTGCATTGCCACCTCACATGTGGCTCTAAACAAGATTGAAAAAAAATACAGAAAGGAGCACCGCTGTAACTGAGAATACTAATCGAGGTGTCAATCTGTTTTAGCAAAGCACTACATTTTGAAGACTTACTAAGGAGGTATCTTATCTAAAACATATTAAGCCAGATTTATATTCAGTTAGATGCAAATTAAGGCCAAAAAAAATAAAGAATCATGTATAGTTGAAGGAAATAAATATATAGAAAAATGATTAGAGAAGTCAGTCATTGTCATTTATGGTCTCTGTTGTTGCTATACTGATTTGATGTGATGTATATCTTCCATACTGCTTGTCTACTAAAACCCTTTTCTTGGTAACATTCCTGTCATAAAGCTATGGAAGGGAATTCAGAAGCCTGTGCTCATGCTGTGCTTGTTATAAATGTCAGCTACCACAGTGTTTGACTTCAGCTGCATTTTTTTACATTTCAGCAATCATCAGGATCATGATGGTATAGTTTTGATGGGCATGTGGATTTCCTCTGCATCAAGCATCTGTATCTACATAGGAAACCTATTGCAGCTGCTGGAAATGGAGGCTGAGTGATTTCTGTAGTAATTCAAATTGAGATTGATGTCAGGCTCCCTGGGCAAGCTGCCTGCACAAGTAGGGAAGAAGGAATGGGGAGAGCAAGAGCAAACAGCATAGCCACGTGTCTGTATTCCACCCCAGGGACAGGGAGCACCCACCAACATACCTGGTGTGTCAGAAAACAGCAGATTTTAACCAGAAGTACATGTGGCTGCCTTCTCAGCCTAAAGGATGAGGGAACTGGATTGCTGTTTTAAATGAAGCTTTAATTGAAAAACTAACAGTATTTGGCTAACTGGAAGGAATTTCTCCCTTCAGCCCTTATCTCATGTTTTATACAAACTCTGCTATAAGCAGTCAACATTAAGGGTTAGACTTTGAAGTCCATTTTGCAGTTAAAATGTACTTTACATTATACTTACATACAGCACCTAGCTGAAGAAACCTGCTAGG